>JAXCMG010000017.1:2244382-2338374 GCA_034642415.1 Podarcis siculus | reverse complement strand
TGAGGTCTGACCAGAGCAGAATACAGTGGCACTATTACTTCCCTTGTAACTAGCCATTACACAACTGGCTAGACCCAGCAGGCTCTTCTTATGGTCTTATGTTTCTATACAATGACACACACACTTCTCCACCCCAAGGAAGCAAGAGGCATGATCACAGCTCAAGTACACATTCAAACCAGACAAAAACACCTGGAGAGAAGGGAGTAGGGACACTGATGGATGTATGGCCTGGGAAAGGAGTGTCCCAAGGATCAGATATGGAAGCCTTGAGGGCTGAAATTCACCTCTGGAGAAGAACAATAGCATTGAGCTAGGTGGACTAGGCTTGGTAGAAGGCAGCTTCCTAAACTACTTCTCCCGTCTGACTCATTGTCCTCAGATCCTTTTGAAGTGTTGGTGTATAGCTTGATGCCTGGACTCTGGCCTGCAGCTACCTCCAGGCAAGAGCTGAGGAGGCCTTGCCCCCCTTCAACACCTCACCACAGGCCATTTATTTGGACCTTGGTGGAGATGGAGAACAGAGCCTTCTTGGTGGCTGCTCCCAGACTCGGGAACTCCTTACCTGGAGAAGCCAGATACGTTCTCTCCTTGTAGACCTTTTGCTGGCAGATGAAGACCTTGTTCCAACAGGTTTTTGGGAACTGACTGCTTGTAATGAAAGGGCTGATGTGGTGCTGTTTTTATTGAATTTATCTGTATGTTTTAATATATTTTATATATACATATACCCTAGTTTTTATTCTATTAATGTTTAATTGTTTTTAATGATTATTATTTTTATTATTAATTAAATTTGTATACCACCCTTCATCTGAAGATCATAGGGCAGTTCACAACATAAAAATACAAAATGAGAACACAAAAATGCATAACAAAAACAAACCAATTAAATAGCTGTTCCTATTTTATCTGTAAGCTGCTTTGAGTCCCTTTCTGGGGAGAAGGTGGGGGTATAAATGAATATATAATGATGAGGAGGATGGTGATAATTTATTTCAACTGAAACATACTTGATGAAAGCCCCAACAAATTGGGCCACACAAGGTGAGCTCCATTGAACACACCCAGCCTGAAGAAGCTCTGGTCCTTGTAGCCCCATCTGACTGAATTATTTTGACGTCGGCTGTTAGGGGAGAAGGCCAAGGCCAAACCTGGGCTATGACCTTCTCTTCCAGGCAGGGCCTACCAAGGAGGCCCACATTACAGTTTTAACTTTCCTGCCCTGCCAACAAAGTCTGCAGAATCTCACTCCTAAGGACGAGCTGAGGAAAACATGAAAGAACAGAGGGTTTCCTCAGCGGCCTGAGCTTGAACTGTTGGTAGCCGCCGGGGGAAGCGAACTCTGTCATGCTGAAGGAAGCCAGGCCCATCCTCTAAGCTTGCTCAGTCATGTTTTCGATGCTCACGTTGGGTGGCAGTGCTGCAGGGCCCTCTGGAGCGAACCCCATGACCAAATGGGTTGCAGGTCAACCTCGACTCAATTTCACGACTGGTCAGCACCATCTGATCAGCAAAACACTCCTCCCTGCTGAACCAAAATCAGAAAGGCTGTTAGCTTGGGTTGCCTACAAGTGAGATTTTGCCTCCAGTCACAATCAGCTCCATGTTTGAGGGAGACCCTCTTTTGCGTTGGTGGGACCCCAGCTACAGATGGTTCTGAGGCAGTATTTTGGAATTTCCCATTCTGAGGCACTGCAGGAGATTCAAAAGGGCAGCTCACAGACCCAGCCACATGTTGTCAAGGGCCTAGGGACAGTTGGGCTCTAAACCTGGTTGTTGTTCATAGCAATAGTAATAATAGTGATATTTAAGGGGCAGATTGGCTTGTCAACCTTGGAAGGTAGCCCATCTTGGAGAAGAGAAGAAGAAGAGTTTGGATTTGATATCCCGCTTTATCACTACCCGAAGGAGTCTCAAAGCGGCTAACATTCTCCTTTCCCTTCCTCCTCCACAACAAACACTCTGTGAGGTGAGTGGGGCTGAGAGACTTCAGAGAAGTGTGACTGGCCCAAGGTCACCCAGCAGCTGCATGTGGAGGAGCGGAGACGCGAACCCGGTTCCCCAGATTACGAGTACACCGCTCTTAACCACTACACCACACTGGCTCTCAATAAAGGAAAGGAAACCTCTCATCCTAAACCTTCGCTGCCTTGAGGGATATCTTCAGGAGAAGAAAAGGCTCAGGAGCAAACCCTACACAAATCCAGAGTGGAGTCGCTGAGACGGTGGGATGGTGCTTTGTACGCCTCCTTCCAGCAACTCCTGCATCCAAGCTGGAGCTAAACGTCTTGCTATGCTTTGGACCACATCAACAAGGCTGAGAGGTGGTGGGTCTTGTCACCTGGTGGCAACCCAGGACCTCCAGACGCACTGCCCAGGCTTGCGCCCCAGGGATGTCACTTTGGTGCTGCAGAGGAGGTGGAGAAGGAGACATTTCCCTCAAGCATCAAAATGCTCTGGGCCAGCCCTGTGGCAGATGTATTCAGGAGTTCCCGCTTCCAAGCACTCAATAACTTTGAACATGTTGATCTCTATGGAGAGAAGTGGCTTGGCTCTTCTGCCCCTGAAGGGAGCCTGCAAGGTTTGTGGAGGGCAAGAGGGGAACATTATAGCTGATTATATGCTACTTGACTCAATTTGAGGTTTTGGCATTCACAAACCAAGTCCTACATGGTTTGGGACCCACATGCTTACAGGATCACATCCTGTAAGATGTGATTGAAGAGACCGAGAGGAGATATGATGGCCATCTTCAAATATCTCAGGGGCTGCCACATGGAAGATGGAGCAAGCTTGTTTTCTTCTGCTCTGGAGGGTAGGACTCGAACCAATGGCTTCAAGTTAAAAGAAAGGCGATTCTGATGAAACATCAGGAATAACTTCCTAGCAGTAAGAGCTGTTTGACAGTGGAACAATCTCCCTTGGGAGGTTGTGGACTCTCCTTCCTTGGGGGTGTTAAAGCCGAGGTAGTCGTGGATGCTTTAGCTGAGATTCTTGCATTATAGGGGGTTGGGCTAGATGACCCTCAAGGTACCTTCCAACCCTATGATTCTATGAACTCCCAATACTGGCCCACCTGTGCTTTGAGTTCTTGTTGATGGTGTTACCAATGAGCTCAGCCCCATAGGTGATGAACTGTGACAAGGCCTTCTTCAAGGTGGCACCCTGTTTGTGGAATGGCCTTGGCTGTGCGTGTGTGAGAGAGAGGGAGGGACGGAGGGAGGGAGAGAGAGAGTCTACCTCCTACATGGTTGGATTTCCAATGAAGACAAAAGACATATGGAGGCTTTTGAGACATGACGCCCTGCCCCTTGCAATCCCAGCAGCTCACATTGTTTATATTTCGTATTTAAGGTTGTGTTTTAAATATGCTTTATTGTATAGATTGCATATTTGCATATTGATGGTATTCACGGCCGTTGGCTTATATAAAAGAAAGGGTTGCATAAAAATGGAAATAATGATAATGTAGATGATAATGATCTATAGTAACAAATTATGGAAAGTCCAGTTTATTTATTTTATTTTTTGAAGTCTGTGCCAGAATATAGAACCTATTTTCTGAGTTTTAGGGTTAGAGGTTGGGAACGTTTTTCAGCCCAAGGGCCACATTCCCACAGGGGCAACTTTCCGGGGGCCACCTGGCCATGGTGGGTGGGGCCTAAGGCAAAGGTGGGTGGAGGAACCATATGACCTTTGTAAGGTAAGCTACATTCTTGCCAGGCAAAAGCCAGAGATGGCTATACACACAAACGTAAGCAAGAGTCATGGTCACAGTTAAGGACACATTTCAGACAAGAGGGTGCGAAACAGGGATGTGATTGGAGAGGGTGTGTGGCCTCAAGAATGGGGTGCTGAGGAATGGATAGAACAGTCTCATCCAAAGTTTTTTTTTTTGGGGGGGGGGTCCTTTCCCTTTAAAAAATGCAGATGTGTGGTTGAGTCCATCATGCTCTTCAGCTTTCCAAACATGGGACGCCTCATTTGCTAGTCCCTGACCTTTGGACCCAGGTGGGCAGGCATGTGCTGCTAGCAATGATTTACAGGCTGTTCACTGCCCGGCATATTTCTTGATTGAAATCACAGGGGGTTTTGCTACCTGGCGCACACAGTGATTGAATCCCAGGCCTCGGTTGACATGTCACTGATTGAATCGCACCAGGACCTGCCTTCCTTCCATAACCTGCAGAATCCATGAAAACAAGCAAGCACAACCAGATCTTCTGAGGGCCGCTTTTGATGTTGATATAGGGGAAGAAAGAAGCCTCTTCTGGATGAATTACTATGCCTTCTCTGTGTAAAGCAAAGCTCCGTTGCAACGAACAGGTGTCCCCAACATTGCAAATTGCCGTCATCTCCACAACCAGTAGATGTCTCTCTTTATCATGCAGAAGAAGGACCAGGGTTGCAATAAACTACTGATTGTGGTTTGCAAGGTAATGTGGGCACTGGGCAGTGATGATAAATCAAAGGTAGGGAAATATGGCTGGTCCTCCAGTTGGACTCCAGCTCCCATCACCCCTAACCATTGCCTATATTGGGTGGGGCTGATGGGAGGAGGAGTCCCAACAACATCCAAAGTACCACAGCTTCCCATTCGTGTTATAAATCCAGTGGAGCAACCCAGAATATGATTCTTTTCTCTATGGCAGGAGTAGCCGTAGAGCACAATGAGTCAGTGTGTCTGGCTGAAGCCAGAAGGTTGGTGGTTCGAGCCCACCCAGGGACGGTTGTGGACAGGATTCCTGCATTGCAGGGGGTTGGACTAGATCAGGCATCCCCAAACTTGGCCCTCCAGATGTTTTGGGACTACAACTCCCACCACCCCTATCTAACAGGACCAGTGGTCAGGGATGATGGGAATTGTAGTCCCAAAACATCTGGAGGGCCGAGTTTGGGGGTGCCTGGACTAGGTGATCCTCAGGGTCTTTTCCAACTCTGCAGTTCTATGGTTCTGTGATGCCTTCTGGGTGATATTTGGCTTCAGCTTCCATCAGCCTCAGCTGGCATGGCCAATGGTGAGAGATAATAATAATAATAATAATAATAATAATAATAATAATAATAATAATAATAATAATTTATTTGTACCCCGCCCATCTGGCTGGGTTTCCCCAGCCACTCTGGGTGGCTTCCAACAGAGACCAAAAATACACTAAAATGTCACATATTAAAAACTTCCCTGAACAGGGCTGCCTTCAGATGTCTTCTGAATGTCAGGTAGATGTTTATCGCTTTGACATCTGATGGGAGGGCGTTCCACAGGGCGGGCGCCACTACCGAAAAGGCCCTCTGCCTGGTTCCCTGTAACTTGGCCTCTCGCAATGAGGGAACCGCCAGAAGGCCCTCGGAGCTGGACCTCAGTGTCCGGGCAGAACGATGGGGGAGGAGACGCTCCTTCAGATATACTGGACCGAGGCCATTTAGGGCTTGAAAGGTCAGCACCAACAGTTTGAATTGTGCTCGGAAACATACTGGGAGTCAATGTAGGTCTTTCAAGATCGGTGTTATATTGTCTCGGCGGCCGCTCCCAGTCACCAGTCTAGCTGCCGCATTCTGGATTAGTTGTAGTTTCCGGGTCACCTTCAAAGGTAGCCCCATGTAGAGCGCATTGCAGTAGTCCAAGCAGGAGATAACCAGAGCATGTACCACTCTGGCGAGACAGTCTGCAGGCAGATAGGGTCTCAGCCTGTGTACCAGATGGAGCTGGTAGACAGCCGCCCTGGACACAGAATTGACCTGCGCCTCCATGGACAGCTGTGAGTCCAAAATGACTCCCAGGCTACGCACCTGGTCCTTCAGGGGCACAGTTACCCCATTCAGGACCAGGGAATCCTCCACACCTGCCCGCCTCCTGTCCCCCAAAAACAGTACTTCTGTCTTGTCAGGATTCAACCTCAATCTGTTAGCCGCCATCCATCCTCCAACCGCTTCCAGACACTCACACAGGACCTTCACCGCCTTCACTGGTTCTGATTTAAAAGAGAGGTAGAGCTGGTTCTGATTTAAAAGAGAGGTAGATGATGGGAGTTGTAGTTCAAAAACAGCTGAAGGGGACCATGTTAGCTATCCTTCCTAAGAACATCCAAAGAGCTTGCTGGATCAGCTCAAGTGCCTGTGTGGTACAGCATCCTCTTTGCACAGTGGCCAACCAGATGCGCCAATGGGAAGCCCGTAAGCAGGATCCAAGCACAAGTGCACCTCTCCCTCAACAAGAGGTTGTAGGAAAGATCGCTGGGTGGGGAGCACACTCCCCGCCCGCAGGCAGCCACAGTCTGCCTGCACACGTGACCTTGGGGTAGAGGGCACACTCCCCCTCACAGACAAAGCCACAGCTGTCGGAACATCCTACCCTCTGTCTAACCTTTTGCGGTCTCAGTAGTCTGCGGTATCCTGTCTGTGACCTTTGTCTCCTTCGTCATACATTGTGGAATGTGGAAACAGGTGCCAAAATAACTTTGTTCCACCCCATGATCCTGGGACTGGAAGATGTGAAAAGGTCACAGCCCAAAATGTATCTGCCTGGGTTTGCATATTGTGTCAATAAAAGGAGCCTCCACAGAGCTGGCCGGCAGCTTGCTTGCAGCTCACCTGTGCGCAGCTCACCTGCATTACCAACTCCTGCCTCATGTCTTTCACTTCAGAGGTAATCAGAAAAATGACTGCCTTCTACTGTAGAGGCAGAGCACAGCCTTTGATAGCCTCCTCCATAAATTTGTCCAATTCTCTTTTACAGCTGCCCAAGTTGGTGGCCCTCGCTGCCTCCTCTGGGAGCCAGTTCCATAGTTAGACTACGCGCTGTGTGAATAAATAGTTTCTTTCACCTTTCCTGAATCTTCCAGCATTTGGCTTCCCTGGATGAGAGTTCTAGTGTTATGAGAGAAAGAGAAAAACCTTTTTCTATCTACTTTTTCCATACCATGCATAATTTTATAAACTATCATGTCACTTCTTTAAACTAAAATGTCTCCAATATTACAACCTTTTCTCATGGGAGAGTTGCTCCCTCCCCTTGACCATTTTGGTTGCCTTTTCCTGAACCTTTTCCAACACTTACAATATCCTTTTTGAGGCAAGTTGACCAGAACTGTACAGAGTAGATTCCAAATGCAGCCAAATGCAGCCTCGCCATAGATTTGTATAACAGCATTATAATAGAATTGATGCTTTTGAATTGTGGTGCTGGAGGAGACTCTTGAGAGTCCCATGGACTGCAAGAAGATCAAACGCATCCATTCTGAAGGAAATCAGCCCTGAGTGCTCACTGGAAGGACAGATCCTGAAGCTGAGGCTCCAATACTTTGGCCACCTCATGAGAAGAGAAGACTCCCTGGAAAAGACCCTGATGTTGGGAAAGATGGAGAGCACAAGGAGAAGGGGACAGCAGAGGACGAGGTGGTTGGGCAGTGTTTTCGAAGCTACCAACATGAGTTTGACCAAACTGCGGGAGGCAGTGGAAGACAGAAGTGCCTGGCGTGCTCTGGTCCATGGGGTCACGAAGAGTCGGACATGACTAAACGACTAAACAACAACAACATTATAATTTTGGAAGTTGTCTTTTCAGTTCCTTTCCCAATGATCCCTAGCATGGGATTTGCCTTTCCCACAGCTGCTGCTACATCTTAGAAAAAGCATCTTGTTGGCCACTGCAGAAATTCCATATGGGAGACACATAATGTTGCAATGCTCTGAACTCTTTTGGCTGCTTTTCAGACACACTTCTGCTATTAATCTATTGAATGGATTTAATTTTTAAAAATCATTAATACCCAAAATCAGAAGCTCAAAGTGACTTGGTGATGTAAAACAGATCAAAGCCATCCATCTAGACATTGCAAAGTGAAGCAACTACTGAACTATCAAAATGTTTTCCAGGAAAATAATAATAATTCATAGATTAGATGCTCACAGGAAAGAACCTGGAGGGAATATTTTCCACCGGGGCTTGAACACTGCTGTTCTGCAGAAGACCTTATGACTAATTTTCTTAAGCTACGAAAGTCTCCAGCACCATAATATATCATATGGTGAACCCAGGGTTTATTGAAGAAAAATTGGAATGACAGAGGTTTATGTATTTTGGAATATGATACATGGTGTATGTTATTAAAAAGCATTCTCTCTCTCTCTCTCTCTCTCTCACACACACACACACACACACACACATTACCTCTGAGCCCTTGCACAAGGAGATGTGCTTTCCCAACTGTATGCCACTAAAGAAGACTTTGGCCACATTCCCACTGTACATTTAAAGCACTGATGTCAGTTTAAACAGTCATATAGCTTCCTGCAAGGAATTCTGGGAACTGTAGTTTGTTAAGTGAGCTGAGAATCGTTAGGAAACCGCTGTTCACAGAGCTACAATTCCCGGAGTGGCTTAACAGTCAATCCCTCGTCACAGGGAACTCTAGGAATTGTAGCTCTGTGAGGGGAATAGGGGTCTCCTGAAAGCTCTCAGCTCCCTTACAAAACTACAGTCCCCAGGATTCTTTGTGGGGAAGCCCTCGCTGCTCAAAGTGGTATGATACTGGTTTACATTTATTGTGCAGATGGGACTTGAGAAAGGAGGAGGTCATATTGTACTAGGCCTCCATTAGGTGAGAATTTTACAGAATTTTGAAGGTTCGTGGCCAAGAAAGAGAACCTTAGTAGATGTAAATGGTGAAAGATTTATACAATCTGACAGTCCTTTTTTCTGGGGGAGGGGAATGTTTAGGGGTACTCTTATTTCCCTAGTCATATTGAAATGTTGTTGTTGTTTAGTCGTTTAGTCATGTCCGACTCTTCGTGACCCCCTGGACCAGAGCACGCCAGGCACTCCTGTCTTCCACTGCCTCCTGCAGTTTGGTCAAACTTATGCTGGTAGCCTCGAGAACACTGTCCAACCATCTCGTCCTCTGTCGTCCCCTTCTCCTTGTGCCCTCCATCTTTACCAACATCAGGGTCTTTTCCAGGGAGTCTTCCCTGGAAAGCACCATAATTCAAAAGCATCCATTCTTCGGCGATCAGCCTTCTTTATGGTCCAGCTCTCACTTCCATACATCACTACTGGGAAAACCATAGCTTTAACAATACGGACCTTTCTTGGCAAGGTGATGTCTCTGCTTTTTAAGATGCTGTCTAGGTTTTTCATTGCTTGAGGCCAAACTTAGATTCACAAAATGTTTAGGGGTATGAGTACCCCTGCGTCCCCCCAGGAAAAAAAGCACTGTGAAATGAGAAGCCAGAGTATAGAGAACCGTAGTAGATGATACCACGAATCTTAGAGGGTGGGTGGGTTATAAGGGAGGAAAAGGTCTTCCAGCAGCTTTTCTCATGGAGTGATCCAAAGCGACTGACTTTAAAAGCAATGAAGAACAACCAATAAAAAGCTAAAATACAGCTGTAGAGCTGGAAGGCCACGGCACTACCCTTCAATTTTTTTAAAAAATGGATAAATGTGGTTCCAGACATGCCTCCCTGGATTACACAAGCTAGGGACACTCCAAAGGTCCGTTCTCATCACGTTGCTGCCCTCTGAACCTCCCATGAAGGAGGCCCACAAAGAAGGACCTCAGATGATGATCGAAGTTGGTCTGGGTTGGTTCATGTGGGAAGAGGTTGTCCTTGAGGTACAAGGGTCCTCAGCCAGATGTTTTATAGGTCGAAATCTATTGTGTTTGAATTGGTGACATATGTTTGGATGGTTCTGAGCCAGTCAACAACCTGGCTGCCAATTCCTTCACCACTTGCAGTTTCTATACTGTTTTCCAAGGCAGCCCAATGTATGACAAAATGCAGAGGTCCACCCTAGAGGGTACCAAAGCACAGACAACTGAAAGTAGGCTGTCCTTGTATAGATTGGGGAGCAGTTCAACCACCAGCTGATGGAAGCTGATGGAAGGCAGTCTGTGCCATCGAGGCCACGGGAACCTTAAGTAACAGTAGCTTATCCGGAAGTGCATATCCCTAGCCTATTTACTTGACTATTATGTACTGAAGTTCTCACCCTGGGCCAGCAGGGTGATACTGTAGATAGTTTTCACTCAGGTCTACATATGCAAATAAGGGATTGAAAGTGACGTTCAGTGATTGGATAGTTACAGAAAGTGTTACAGTTGTGTTGTAGTGGAGCTCTATATAAGCAGGCTGGCTGAACCCTTCAGTTCAGTTCTGTTCTGGCCTGTGAATAAACAAGAGCTGTTTGAAGAATCGCTGTGTCATCTGATATGTTCACCCACAACTTAACACTGACTTTCAGAGGGAGCGTAACTCCATTCAGAACAGGCCACATCCCATCCATCCCTTAGAGTCTATTATAAGCCCAGCTTGTATACGTAATTGTCAGCACTTTTGAATTGTGCTTGGATACCAACACACAGCAGGTGGAAATTATATAACTCAGGTTTGTGCTCCTGGTAGACCCTGAAAAGCAGTAGGTGGTAGTAGTTTTTTGCAATAGCAACAGCTTCAAGGGCAGCTCTGCACAGATCAAATTGCAGCAGTCAATCTTTCCAAAGACACAGATGACAACAGCCAGATCCCTGCTCTCTCGGGGGTTCAAATCAAACTGCTTTGTGCTTGGGTCCACAAACCATGGAGCAACTATAACTGCGCTGGTTTTAAAGTGGTCTGATAAGCTTTGCAAAGCCAAAATGCCTTGTAAGTAATTACAGTACAGTACTCAGAATGCTTTGCTTTGGTGCTGCAGTGCTTCCTGGTGAATGGAGGTCCCTGTGGTCTCAGCTACATCGATTAATTAAAAATATACATGCTGGTGAGCACATATGTATGGTTCTTTAAGGCTACTTACATTGGAGTAAGTCCCATTGAATTCAATGGGGCTTACTTTGGGGCAAACATTAATAAAATTGCTCTGTAAATGAACGAATTGCATCTTTGCAGGAAATAACAGTAATGGGGGGGGGGAACCTACGCATGCTTCCTTCAAAGTCAGTTCCATTATTCCCAGATAAGTGTACCTTACAGGATTGCAGCCTCAGGGTTGTCTCCAACTAAGTTCTACTTAGAGTAAACCTACTGAAATTAATGAACCTTGAGTCATGTCCATTAACTTCAGTGGGGCTACTCTACCTTTTACATCAGGGGTCACCAACCTAAGGCCCATGAGCCGGAAGCAGCTCACGGAGGTAGTTTGACCGGCCCACAAGCCGCCCCTGAATCAAGCTGCTTGCTTTTGCACTGCGCTAAAACGGTGCAGCGCGATGTGGGGACTCACTTCCATGGTGCTGAAAACTGCATCTGCGCAGATGCAGACGCCGAAAATCTTCGCAGGACTGATCTCTGCAGGATCTGATCCAGCCCAGGCAAGATAAACCTTGCTGACCCCTGTTTTACATTCATTGAAATGTTTAGCCCACCCTAAGCATAAACTTTCTCTTTTGGGGAGAAAGGCGATGGCAAACGTAGACAGCATCTTAAAAAGCAGAGACATCACTTTGCCAACAAAGGTCCGTATAGTTAAAGCTATGGTTTTCCCAGTAGTGATGTATGGAAGTGAGAGCTGGACCATAAAGAAGGCTGATCACCGAAGGATGGATGCTTTTGAATTATGGTGCTGGAGGAGACTCTTGAGAGTCCCATGGACTGCAAGAAGATCAAACCTCTCCATTCTGAAGGAAATCAGCCCTGAGTGCTCACTGGAAGGACAGATTGTGAAGCTGAGGCTCCAAGACTTTGGCCACCTCATGAGAAGAGAAGACTCCCTGGAAAAGACCCTGATGTTGGGGAAGATGGAGGGCACAAGGAGAAGGGGACAACAGAGGATGAGATGGTTGGACAGTGTTCTCGAAGCTACCAGCATGAGTTTGACCAAACTGCGGGAGGCAGTGGAAGACAGGAGGGCCTGGCGTGCTCTGGTCCATGGGGTCACGAAGAGTCGGACATGACTAAACGACTAAACAACAACCACAAAGCATAAACTTGGGGCAAAAAACCAGAAATATATATTATCCTCTACAAACAAGATAAAATGCAGCAGAATCTAATAAAATCTAAACCGATTGTGCTGATAGGAGGCTGAACAGCTGTTCAAGCAGCAGTGGCTGGCATTCCCTTTTTCAGATGGAGGGCTACAAAAACTTCTGGCAAGCAAGAGTCATTATCGAAGTTCAAAGGCACATTCTATTCAGACAGGAACACTTGAAGGGGGTGTAAAGCAGGGTCCATGAGGGGTGTGGCATGGGGACAAGAGGTGTTTCCTGGGAAGAGTTCCGAGGGCCAAATAGGGAGACCTGGAGGGCCACATTTGGGCCTGAGCTTTCCCATTCTTGCCCTGAAGATCTGTCAGTTCAAGAGAGCAGCACTCCATGCCAACCCTGCTCTCCATTTATTAAGAATATCCAATGAAGGGTGAGGCACTGTCTCCTTTCTTCCCTAAAAATGTCAAGCAACACAGCAGCTCTGCATTCTTTCTCTGCTAGGCCCTGGCTGTACTGATTTCCAGATGTTTCCAGTGCACCAGCTGTGGGTCACCTGCAGGCTAAATCAACTTCAACTCAGGACTGACCTGCGATAAACTAGTAATGTAAACAAGCCGAGGCTGGAAGGACGTGTCGATTTATTTATTTAGGGTTTTCTTTTCTTTTCTTATATATATAAAAAGCTTGTCCGATTCCCCCAGGCTCAGGGAGGATATCGGGCTCTTTGCAGAATATAAATATAAAAATCTTCAATATGAAATATTCAAAGTCAAGATAAAGCTGCAGCGCTTGAATGTTTCCTGCCCAAAATCATGGGGCAGATTTCTGTATTGTGGACCAGTTGGCACCAGTGTCCCTTTATACAAGCTTTCTTTTTTTTTAATAATATTTTTATTGCGTTTCTTTTCATAAGTTTATACATTCCAAAAAGTACAAAAAAACAATGCAAGAAACAGATTTTTTTTTTTTACAAAAAAAGATACAAAAAAGATAATAGATATATAATGATTCAACTTTTCATAAATGCCAATATCTGTTGGACCTCCCCACACCTTCCAGATCTGCATTCTTTATATTAACAATGTCAGCAATTTGTTACCTTGTTTCATACCTTATTGTAACTTTCAGTTATTATGTCTCCAGATTCAAAATATTGTAACTCAGTTTTAATACCTTTAAAATAAACATAATATGTTTGATTCACATTGTCTCCTTTTCTCTTTTATCACTTATTTTACCATTTACTTAATCATATTGCTAAAGCATAACATTTCCTAATCGTGCACTAACTTAAGATTCATACAGCTTATAGTGTTTTTGCAAATAGTCTTTAAATTTTTTCCAATCCGCCTCAGTTGTTTCTTCGTCCAAATCTCGGATTCTGCCAGTCATTTCGGCTAATTCCATATAGTCCATCAACTGCGTCTGCCATTCCTCCAGCGTGGGTAAATCTTGTGTCTTCCAATGCTTTGCGATGAGTATTCTTGCTGCTGTACTAGCATGCATAAACAAAGTTCTGTCCTTCTTTGACACTTTCTGGTCTACCATGCCCAGCAGGAAGGCCTCTGGTTTCTTAGGGAAGGTATACCTAAATACCTTTTTCAATTCATTATAAATTATTTCCCAGAAGGCCTTCACTTTTGGGCAGGTCCACCAGAGGTGAAAAAATGTCCCTTCTGCCTCCTTGCATTTCCAACATTTGTCAGACAGGTGATATATCTTAGCTAACTTGACTGGGGTCATGTACCACCGGTATATCATTTTCATAATATTTTCCTTCAAGGCACTACATGCCGTGAATTTCATTCCGGTGTTCCATAACCTTTCCCAGTCTTCAAACATAATGTTATGTCCAACATCCTGTGCCCATTTTATCATGGCAGATTTAACTGTCTCATCCTGTGTATTCCACTTAAGCAGCAAGTTATACATTCTCGATAGTGTCTTGGTCTTTGGTTCTAACAATTCTGTCTCCAATTTCGATTTTTCCACCTGGAAACCAACTTTTTTACCTTTATACAAGCTTTCTTAACCTGGTGCCCTCCAGATGTTTTTGGGACTGCAACATCCATCGGTCCTGACTCTTGATTATGCTGGCTGGGGCTAATGGGAGTTGGAGTCCACAGCATCTGGAGGGCACCAGGTTGGCTACCCTTGTCATAGACTATGACAGTCTGTGTGGGCCCAAGGCTGATGTGAGTTGTGATCCAAAAACATCTGGAGTGTACCAGGTTAGCAAAGCTTCCTTCTGAGTTGCCTGGCTCTCTCCAGTAGGGTTGCCAGACCTCCAGGTATAACCTGGTTTGCCTGGCCATCTCCAGGAGGGTAAGAGTGCCAATAATAATAATAAATTACAAAGAATCATAGAATTGTAGTTGGAAGTGACTCCAAGGGTCATCTAGTCCTATCTCCTAGCCAAGGTATGAACACCTATGTGTAGGGTAAAGACACCAATTTCCTGGTATGGACACCAATGGAGAACAAATTGGTCACTAATGAAGCCATGCTGATGTGAGCAGCAAGTGGGGAAAGAGCGATTCAAACACACTGAAACCAGCCACAAATTTGCTGCACTTGAAGGAAGTGAACACACCCCACTTGTCCAGGATATTCCTGGTTTGGTTATTCCAGTTTCAACCACGTCTCAATAAGACACCTGGTCAGTAGCATTTCACTGATGGAAGGAACCAGTGGGGCTTATCATGACCCATAGACACCCAGAGCTTCATCTGGAGGTGGGGGTTAACTCACTTGAACCACGTGGATAGATGATTAACCATTAAAGCAATAGAGGTTGCCGACCCATTAACCAAGTAGGAAGGCTTTCTAACTGGGGTGGGGGCTGTTTTGGATGCCTCCAAACTCCCAACCTAAATTGCTTTCGTTTACCACCTTCTTACTGTCATCTCTTCTCTCCCATCTGCTCAGAGGTGTTACCTCTTTCCAGCTATCATAATTTTGGCTGCATGCTCCTGAGGGCAGAGACCTGCTTTTGCAGCTGTTGCATGTGTGAAGCAACCCTACAGCCACTTTGCACTACAATGCCAAATGGTCCCAGGTAGGTTGGCGGAAGCTGAGATAGCCTGATTGGGGAATGATAACAATGATGATATACTAAACGGTTTCTGCCGTAGGTGCCCGTTGTATCTTCAGGCTTTTTTTTGTACAATCTATCAATCAATCAATCAAATTGTTTTTATGGTGCATTTGTAAATCACCTTGAGACATGGATAACAGGTGATTCATGAATTTGTGGAATGTGTTTTTTTAAATTTTAATTTATTTAACATAATTGTTACAAAATATAAGCAAAATATTGCAAATACCCATGTACATACGTTCATATTTCAAATAAGCACATATATATGAAAAAGGGACAAAAGATAAAAAAGAAGAAAAGAAGAAAGAAGAAGAAAAAATAAAGAGAAAAGAAGAAGATGAAAAGTTGGAAGAATTTATTCCAAATTTATTCTCCAAATACCTCAATATGAAAATAATAATAAAATTTCATTGATTGACTTCCATCCCTTACACTGCACTTCCTATATACATTTTAAGCAAGATTGTATCTGTTACATGAATTTGTGAATAGTAATAACAGTGCTGCTGTCGCTGCCTCTACAGCTGTTTTCTGATCTGTTGCGGAGATCTCCACAGATAGCTCACATGCATGGGCATAGCCGGGATTTTTGTTGGGGGGGGGGGGGCAGGCATTTGTTAGTGAGGCAGAACCTCAGATTTGTATTGATTTTTACTGATTTAGGAGGGGCAGCTGCCCCCCTGGCTACACCCATGCTGACATAGGTACATATTGACCTGATCATCCAGTCTGTGTTGAACTTGATAAGAGGGGTGTGTGTGTGTGTTTCCATTAACATCCACCGCTGCACCTGGAACTGGATCAAGCCCATGGGACACATACTGCAGAGTAGAAACTCATGGGTCTGAAAGAGGGTGGTTGCCAGATTGCACACGTCTCAAGCTCCAGATCTGAAGGAAAGGAAGACTCATGAGCAGGATTCATCTAATGCGCCCTGTGAGTGGAAGCACTGTGGAAGGAATTCCACTTGTGTGATGGGGGTTCCAGGGACGCGGGTGGCGCTGTGGGTTAAACTACAGAGCCTAGGACTTGCTGATCAGAAGGTCGGTGGTTCGAATCCCCGCGACGGGGTGAGCTCTCGTTACTCGGTCCCTGCTCCTGCCAACCTAGCAGTTCGAAAGCACGTCAAAGTGCAAGTAGATAAATAGGTACCGCTCTGGCGGGAAGGTAAACGGCGTTTCCGTGCGCTGCTCTGGTTTGCCAGAAGCGGCTTAGTCATGCTGGCCACATGACCCGGAAGCTGTATGCCGGTTCCCTTGGCCAATAAAGCAAGATGAGAGCCGCAACCCCAGAGTCGTCTGCGACTGGACCTAATGGTCAGGGCTCCCTTTACCTTTACCTTACCTTTTGCTTCAGAGGCCTCTCATCTCAGGAGAGGTGTCTTGCCCCCTCAGAAGAGACCTTTGGTGCACTGTCTCTTCTGAGATTGTGCCTGTCAGTCACAGTAAGCTATTCATATTATTGTGATAAGTTTCTGTACTAAAAAATAACGACTAATTACAAAAAATGTGCTGTCCAATTGCTTGGGATCAAACATTTCATCTGTCAAAAAGCTTGTCTGTCTGTTCAATCAGTCTATTAGTTTTTATTTTTGTTTTCAAACCCCTCTTTTTATTCTAGATTTTCGTGGTTACAGTTTAAAACGCAAATCCCTCTTTTTTGGGGGGGGGCACAATAACAAGAATGGGTAAGTGAATGAATGCACACCAAGAAAAGGCAACTCATTGTAAGACAGCTACTGCCAGGGCCAGGATCACACCAGTGGAAACTCACATGGTGCAGAAATCCACATGAACCCCAAATTTCATTAGCGGGTTTCTGTCCTTCATGCCTATGGTGGTAACCTTGAGAATGTGTGGGCAATTTGAAAGTATGGCAAATTTTAGAAGCCAAGATCGTGAACTAAGGGGGTATATCTGAGGGTGAGGTTTCATCGCCCAGCACTGCATCATGTTCTTCATGACTGACATTAAGAAACCAAGCAAATTTTGCAAAAGTAAACAGATGCGTGCGTAGCTTGATTTGCAAATACAAGGACTGCAATTTAGACTGATTTACTTATCATTTATTTCTTGATAGCATTTAGAACCTCACCCTTTAGCCAAAAAAAGGCTCCCGGAGTGGCTTACAAAAATTAGCATTAAAATGGTCCCTGCCCTCAGGTTTAAGATCTAGAAAGACAAGGCATGCTAGGAAAATGAAATGGGTGGGGTGGGGAGAGATAGAGAGAGGAAAGCAAGCTCAAATACAGGTTCTGAAATTAGAGTTCTTGTACTGCAAAGATGAGCAACAACTCATTGCCAAGATCAGTGATGGATCTGAGTACTTCTGGAGTTCTGGAGTTACAGCCCATTTTTAATTTACAAAGGCGTTTTCAAAGTGTAGTTTGTTTTCTCATTCTTTGATTATTCAGGCAGATTAACGGATGAAAATCTGAAGTTCTTATCTCATAGACCTGCATCAATTACAAGTGCTTTTAGGTACGGATGGACAAGTCTGTCAATTCTGGTTCTCTCAGTTTCTCATTTTTCCAACCTTAAATTTACTTTTCTACATTTCCACAACAATCTGTGGTTTTTTTTCTTTAAAAAATATCCTCACAAAATTTGTCAACATTTTAACACAAATGTAACCAAATATTCACATTTTGTTGATTTTTATTAACACACACATTTTTGCAAGCCATTTCCCCATATACAACGCATTCTGTATGTCATCCTCACTGCAATTAATCCAGAATATGGCAGCTAGACTGGTGACTGGGAGCGGCCGCCGGGACCACATAACACCGGTCCTGAGAGAGCTGCATTGGCTCCTAGTACGTTTCCGAGCACGATTCTAAGTGTTGGTGCTGACCTTTAAAGCCCTAAACGGCCTCGGTCCAGTAGACCTGAAGGAGCATCTCCACCCCCATCGTTCTGCCCAGACACTGAGATCCCGTGCCGAGGGCCTTCTGGTAGTTCCCTCATTGCGAGAAGTGAGGTTACAGGGAACCAGACAGAAGGCCTTCATGGTAGTGGCACCTGCCCTGTGGAACGCCCTCCCTTCAGATGTGAAGGAAATAAGCAGCTATCTTCTCTTTAAAAGACATCTGAAGGCAGCCCTGTTTAGGGAAGTTTTTAATATTTAATGCTGTATTGTTTTTAACACTTGATTGGAAGCCCCCCAGAGTGGCTGGGGAAACTCAGCTAGATGGGCGGGGTATTAATAATAATAATAATAATAATAATAATAATAATAATAATAATATCTGCATTGTGCCCCACACTGTCCCCAAATATAAAGCATGATTGTACCCATTACTGAGACAGGAGAACTGAGTTGCAAAATTTGGAGCTGTGCGAATTTCAAAGGCTTCAGTCTGGTTTGCGTATCGCTCCGAGAAGTGCGATTTAGGTCGTTTCTCATTAAAACATGGACCGAATTGACTTTCCCTAGGCAATCTAGAAATGAGTACTAATGAAAAATGCCATGCATTTGCTATGGAGCCGGGGTCATGCTGATTCTGTGACCTCCCTGCTTGGATAATTCCACTCCTTCTCCTCCTTCTTGGGTCTCCCTCCCGCCTGGCTGAGTCCCCTCCATCTCTTCTAAGCTCCCCTTTGCCTTCCAAGAGCAACAAGGAAACCCAAGGGGGGCTGGGGTTGCAGCGGAGGGCAACGCAAAGCCTTGGCAGCCTTCAGCGGCGTTACCCGCTTGCAGCCACGTCACATTGAGTTTCCAGAGTTTGTTTGGATTCACAGTAACTGCTGCACACAAGATACCGTCCCTCCCTGGCCCACCCTACTGGGAGGGCACTTGAGGGCTCTGCAACAGCCAAAACATAATAATCACACATGAGGATTATTATTATTATTTTCCAAAAAGGGAGAAAAGCTCTTCTGGAGAATGTATGGTATAACAGTGAGAACTGATTTCTGCAGGGTGGCAATATTCCTGACTGCAGTTGGTCTGGGGCAGCTCAGAGGGGTAGGAGGTGGAAGCCAGAAACTAACTCCAACACCACACTGGCTCTCAAGGTGCATTTAGGGGTTATTTATAAGGGATATGGAAGTTTGGTGATGCTCCTTATCCTTTTCCTTCTGTGCCCATGAGGTCCAGCTCCGAGGGCCTTCTGGCAGTTCCCTTGTTGTGAGAAGTGAGGTTACAGGGAACCAGGCAGAGGGCCTTCTCGGTAGTGGCCCCCGCCCTGTGGAACACCCTCCCAGAAGATGTCAAGGAAATAAACAACTATCTGACTTTTAGAAGACATCTGAAGGCAGCCCTGTTTGTTGTTGTTGTTTAGTCGTTTAGTTGTGTACGACTCTTTGTGACCCCCTGGACCAGAGCATGCCAGGCACTCCTGTCTTCCACTGCCAGCCCTGTTTAGGGAAGTTTTTAATGTTTAATACTGTATTGTGTTTTTAATATTTGGTTGGGAGCTGCCCAGAGTGGCTGGGGAAACCCAGCCAAATGGGCGGGGTATAAATAATAAATTATTATTATTAATTCATTCTGGAGGTCCGTTCTTAACCTGAAACTGTTCTTAACCTTAGCCCCACTTTAGCTAATGGGGCCTCCCGCTGCTGCCACGCCGCCGCTGCCCAATTTCTGTTCTCATCCTGAAGCAAAGTTCTTAACCCGAGGTACTATTTCTGGGTTAGCAGAGTCTGTAACCTAAAGCATCCGTAACCTGAAGCATCTGTAACCCGAGGTACCACTGTTTTATTATTATTAAGACATCTGGGTCTGGCATTAAGTATCTAGTTCTGCAATGCCAGGCGAGTCTCTTAGGAGCTCTTCTCCAGCAAGTTTTTTTTAAAACAAACAAACAAATAACAGATTTGCTTGACCAGTTTACAAGGTAACCAAAGAAAGAGTGTGTGTGTTTGCATGGGTCATGTAAAATCTGGCTGGTTGTAGTTTAAATAGATTCTTACTGATAATTTCACTTGAATATGATTCTTTTTAGTGTATTTAAAAAAAAATATCCAAAGGGTTTGTTATATGTGTGATTTAGCAATTCTTGTATTGTTGCAATTTTTATACAAGCGATATGAACACTTCTTTTATTATAATCTCTTGGGAGACCAAAGTTCAATTCCAACTTGGCCATAAAGCTCGCTGGGTGACCTTGGGCCTGTCATTGCCTCACAGCCTAGCCTACCTCACAGGGCTGTTGTGGGGATTAAATGAGGAGAAGGAGCCACATATGCATCACCTCTGGCCGCTTGGGAGGAAATAAAAAGGTAAAGGTACCCCTGCCCGTACGGGCCAGTCTTGACAGACTCTGGGGTTGGTGCGCCCATCTCACTCTATAGGCCGGGGGCCAGCACTGTCCGGAGACACTTCCAGGTCACGTGGCCAGCGTGACATCGCTGCTCTGGCGAGCCAGAGCCGCACACGGAAACGCCGTTTACCTTCCCGCTAGAAAGCGGTCCCTATTTATCTACTTGCACCCGGGGGTGCTTTCGAACTGCTAGGTTGGCAGGCGCTGGGACTGAGCAACGGGAGCGCACCCCACC
Source organism: Podarcis siculus (assembly GCA_034642415.1). Classification (NCBI taxonomy): domain Eukaryota; kingdom Metazoa; phylum Chordata; class Lepidosauria; order Squamata; family Lacertidae; genus Podarcis; species Podarcis siculus. The sequence goes on along the minus strand of JAXCMG010000017.1, from coordinate 2,317,843 downwards.
GCGGGGATTCGAACCGCCGACCTTTCGATCGGCAAGCCCTAGGAGCTGAGGCTTTTACCCACAGCGCCACCCGCGTCCCTTTGGGAGGAAATAGTGAGACACAAATGCAATAAATAAATAAATATTATTTCTCAAGGCTAAGCCGTCATGCCAAAATACTAGTAGGTAGCTGTGTTGGTCTTCAGTGTATCTGAAGAAGTGTGCATGCACATGAAAGCTCATACCAATAACAAACTTAGGTGGTCTCTAAGGTGCTACTGGAAGGATTTTTTTTATTTTATGCCAAAATACATTGAGCATATTTAACAATTAAAATAAACCCATGGGGGGGCATATTTCCTTTTTGTTCGACATCTTTTGATGCTTCCTGGAGTGTTTGTGTGTCCTAAAGGCAAACAGTACCACTATAGGTGAAACTCAAGTTGTTGTGAAATGTTGTTGTTGTTTAGTCGTTTAGCCATGACCGATGCTTCATGACCAGAGCATGCCAGGCACTCCTGTCTTCCACTGCCTCCCGCAGTTTGGTCAGACTCATGCTGGTAGCTTCGAGAACACTGTCCAATCATCTTGTCCTCTGTTGTCCCCTTCTCCTTGTGCTCTCCATCTTTCCCAACATCAGGGTCTTTTCCAGGGAGACTTCTCTTCTCATGAGGTGGCCAAAGTATTGGAGCCTCCGCTTCAGGATCTGTCCTTCCAGTGAGCACTCAGGGCTGATTTCCTTCAGAATGGAGAGGTTTGATCTTCTTGTAGTCCATGGGACTCTCAAGAGTCTCCTCCAGCACCATAATCCAAAAGTATCAATTCTTCAGCAATCAGCCTTCTTGATGGTCCAGCTCTCACTTCCATACATCACTACTGCGAAAACCATAGCTTTTACTATACAGACCTTTATTGGCAAGGTGATGTCTCTGCTTTTTAAGATGCTGTCTAGGTTTTCATTGCTTTTCACATTGTTGTGAAATATCCATGATTAAATTTTCTCAGGTCTTTATTGATTAGATTTTTCAGCAGCCAGTGGGAGAGTGGCGGTGGAGTAATCAAATCCCAGACACAATGCTGGGTGTGTTCTTTTGTCTTTTCTCCTTCGGGGTTGGGTGGGGGTGGCAGTTATCTAGGGAGGGGTGAGGGAAGCCAAGCAGTGTAGTCTTTCAATTTACACAGTGTCTGCCTTTGAGCAGCCCCCACTGTGCTCCCAATTCACATGCGTTGTTCCTTTTTTTAAATATTCCAAGTGAGTGGAAAGTACCCTGCTGTTAATACTTCAAAAAACTGCCCCCTCCACCACTTATAAAGAACATAAGATGAACCATGCTGGATCAGGCTATGCTGGATCAATCCACTATCCTCAGGGCCAGATTTAGGTTTGATGCGGCTCTCAGCTACTGAAGGTAATGGGGCCCTTTATACGTCCAGCTGTCCTTTGTCAACAACAAATTGTCACTTTTTTGTGTTGAATATATGCTATATGGTAATTACGAACGGATTAAGTTTGAGAACCAAGGTACCACTGTATATAGAGATGAGCAAACCAATTATATTTTAGGGAGCAGGATAGCAGGCGGGGCCCATGACTTACATCATAGGAGAACACTGTTGCTGTATGTAGGTTTTATTTTATTTGTTTTTTATCTTATACAGTGGACACTCGGGTTGCGAACGTGATCCGTGCGGGACGCACGTTCGCAACCCGTCTGCGCACGTGTGGGTTTCAATTCGGCACTTCTGCGCATGTGCAATGTGCATGCGCAACCGCAGAAACCTGGAAGTAACCCGTTCCAGTACTTCCGGGTTTCGGAACATCCGTAACCCGAAAAAACACAACCTGAAGCATCTGCAACCCGAGGTATGACTGTACAGTGGTACCTCGGGTTAAGTACTTAATTTGTTCCGGAGGTCCGTACTTAACCTGAAACTGTTCTTAACCTGAAGCACCACTTTAGCTAATGGGGCCTCTTGCTGCCGCCGCGCCACCAGAGCATGATTTCTGTTCTCATCCTGAAGCAAAGTTCTTAACCTGAAGCACTATTTCTGGGTTAGCCGAGTCTGTATCCTGAAGCGTATGTAACCTGAAGCGTCTGTAACCCGAGGTACCACTGTATTTTGCAAATGTGCATCCAGGTTTTTCCCCCCTTTAATTTTTTTGGGTGCACCTAAGAGAGTGGGGCCCTAAGCTATAGCTTCTTTAGCTTATACGTAAATCCGGCACTGACTATACTCTCCTCTAACCAGATGTGGGGAGAATGCTGTTGTACTCAGGTCCTGCTTTTGGGCTATGCATCGGGGCATCTGGCTGGCAACTGTGAAAGCAGGATGCAGGATTATATGGGCCAACTGCCTGATCCAGTTCTTATTTTTGACCTGGGATTTATACACTTTCCCCCAGCATTCAACAACTACAGGACCCCCTCCACTTCCAATCCCTAGGCTCTAAGTGAGCAGAGCCCTCCCACATCTCTGAACAGCATCTGTGTCCTCAGCCCTATCCACTGATGAGCTGTATGAGGACCTTATATTATTATTATATTTTTTACTTATACCCCGCCCATCTGGCAGGGTTGCCCCAGCCACTTTGGGCAGCTTCCAACACATACAAAAAACTGCAACAATCTGATCCAATATAAAAAGTCACGATAACTTTAAAATAAACAACTTTTATCAGACAAAGCAACATTCAACTACCAGAATCTAATTGTGAAGAGTAAAATTAGACACCAGCAAATAATAATTAAATGGTTTACACTTATCAGACACAATAAAGAATTACCAATCTATAATCAATAAAAATAACAGCAAGTCACAATGCATAAAATACCACAAAACATACAAAACCATGTTAAAGGATCAAATTGCGAAACAAGGATGAACAACTTGTAAAACTAACCCCCCCCCCCAAAACCAAACAGATTCAAGTCCTGGAGTTTACATTTTACATTTGCCCCAAAGTTCTTCCTCAAATTGGAGCAAGGATGGATGCCTGAGATTCCGTTGCAACAATGCCACAGATCAAGACATCAGCAGCCGACACACCTTTGATTTGATGATGTAGGCGTCAGGCTACCCTTTGTGGAATTTGTTGGTGGCTGATACTGGATTGCGTGGTTGTTTGGTTTAAACAGGCAACCGATCAAGCTCAGCTATTGGCCGAGTGAGCCTGGCCCACGCCACTGCGTTACCCGATCAAATGAAATCCAACAAAGGGGAACCGGTGTAGACAGGCCGCCCGACACAATCTGAAGAGAAATCAGGCTGAAGTGAATTGCGCCAGCTCAAAAATCTATCAGGAGCAAGTTCAGCCCCGGTGAAGTTTGTTCAGCCCAAATCGTTAATCATTCACCCTAGGATTGCCTATGAAAGCAATCCTAGAGTTAAATCAAATTAATGCATTCAAACTGAATTACGCCTAATCATCCTAAGAGGCAAACCTCTCTTTTTTGAACACACAATAGCAAATTTCTGAAAGGTTAAATATTTCAGACCCTTTCAGTTCTTTTTGGTAAAGGAAACAAATATTTGAATTCCAGGCACACAGAGAGGGACGGCTTCCAAAAACAGGGCGATATTGTTTTCCGAAAACGAAATGGATTTTAATTTTGGTTTGCTGGCTGCGTGTACCGTCCTTTCACAACCGCATGGCATGCAGAAATTAAAAATATATATATATGCATGCTCTTCTTGGAAGGAGAAAAGTCTGAAGTGCGGGGGCTGTTAAGGAAGGTGGCATTGACCTTTATTTCCTTCTCTGAAAATTAGCCTATGGATGTCACATTTTGACATGGGATTCCGCCAAGTACTGTCAGAGGCTGAATTCATCTATAGACCAGTTGCTGGGAATCAACAACTGATTAAAGAACAGCCCGCTGGATCAGGCCTATGGCCCATCCGTCCAGCAACCTGTTCTCACAGTGGCCAACCATGCCTGTGCGAATCCAGCGATCAGGATCTGAGCGCAAGAGCCCTCTCCCCATCTTCTCTTTTCCCTCTTTTTCAAGAGGATACCATGAAGCAAGGGACGCGGGTGGCGCTGTGGGTTAAAACCACAGAGCCTAGGATTTGCCGATCAGAAGGTTGGTAGTTTGAATCTCTGCCATGGGGTGAGCTCCCGTAGCTCGGTCCCTGCTCCTGCCAACCTAGCAGTTCAAAAGCACAAAGTGCAAGTAGATAAATAGGTACCACTCTGGCGGGAAGGTAAACGGCATTTCTGTGCGCTGCTCTGGTTTGCCAGAGGCAGCTTAGTCATGCTGGCCACATGACCTGGAAGCTGTACGCCGGCTCCCTCGGCCAATAAAGCGAGATGAGCGCCGCAACCCCAGAGTCGGTCACGACTGGACCTAATGGTCAGGGGTCCCTTTACCTTTACCATAGAGCAAGCTCCAGTAACGTAGTGCAGAATCCAAAGCCATTCTTGTGAATAGGAAGTAACGCAGGACCTGTGGAAGAAAAGGGCGAGAGGAGACCAATCAGCAATAAAAGAATCTGCAGGATCTTCTGTCATGGCCTCTCGGTAGATACCAACATTTGGAAACTGGCCTTCTACGGTGAGAGAAGAGGGGGGCAGAGAGGCACAGGCAGGCATGCAGACCCTCATGAGATACCATGACCAAACCTTTTTTTTTTTAATAAATATTTTTTATTAGGGATTTCAACATAACAATTTATCAAAAATACACCATCCACATTCCCCCCTCATTTCCCCCCTCCCCTCTCCTCCCCCTCAAAAGGAAAAACCCACGCTCCCACCCCACCCTGACTTCCCTTAGCTCCTCTCTCTGGTTTCTCAGCACATGTTATTCTTGCATATTATAAAATTGTAAAGATCCTCAATTTATTTATCTGGACCATAAAGAAGGCTGATCGCCGAAGAATGGATGCTTTTGAATTGTGGTGCTGGAGGAGACTCTTGAGAGTCCCATGGACTGCAAGAAGATCAAACCGATCCAGTCTGAAGGAAATCAGCCCTGAGTGCTCACTGGAAGGACAGATCCTGAAGCTGAGGCTCCAATACTTTGGCCATCTCATGAGAAGAGAAGACTCCCTGGAAAAGACCCTGATGTTGGGAAAGATGGAGGGCGCAAGGAGAAGGGGACGACAGAGGACGAGATGGTTGGACAGTGTTCTCGAAGCTACCAGCATGAGTCTGACCAAACTGCGGGAGGCAGTGGAAGACAGGAGTGCCTGGCGTGCTCTGGTCCATGGGGTCACGAAGAGTCGGACACGACTAAACACAACAACAAATGTTACCAATAAAAAATTTGTGAGTGTTTATTCAAAGCCTGCCAAGGAGTCCAGTTCATTTTGTTGTTTCTTTAAATACTTCATAAAAGGTTCCCATTCTTCTTTAAACTCAGTTATCCTTGTCGCGTATTTTATGTGTCAATTCCGCCAATTCCGGATAGTCCATCAGTTTCTCTTTCCACAGTTCTTTATTTGGGGTTTCCTCATTCTTCCATCCCTGTGCTATTAAGACTCTTGCTGCCGTTGAGATACCATGACCAAACCTGATACGGTTGGTTCCTGAGAGGGAGGAGGCAGTTTTTGGATACCGCATGTTATTTTGAATCAATATGGTGGACCGAAACATTCTGAACTCCGCCACTTCAGATGCCTCTGGAAATATGGCTGCCCAATTAGGTAGGTCTGTTCCCAAGACAGAGGAGTGGATTTTGGCCTGTGCTTCAATGCCATCAGACACTGTATTTAATTTGGCTGGTGAACCAAACAGTTACAAACTGTGCCAATCTGTATGCCTCTGTATATATCACTGCCCAATTTGCGGTAGCAGTTCCAAACTGTGCTGATGTGGATGTCTCCAAAGAGATCTCTCGCCATTGGTTTTGTCCCCCTTTGTAATAGTGACAGCTGATACAGGAATTGAGCCATGTACCAAGTGTGTGATGCTGAAGGGGTCTGCTCCACCATCATGTTTAGGGAAGTTTGTAATGACTGGTGTTTTAATGTATTTTTAATATTTTGTTGGAAGCCGCCCAGAGTGGCTGGGGAAACCCAGCCAGATGGCCAGGGTATGTATGTATGTATAAGGTAAATGTAAAGGGACCCCTGACCATTAGTTCCAGTCGTGGCTGACTCTGGGGTTGCAGCGCTCATCTCGCTTTATTGGCCGAGGGAGCCAGCGTACAGCTTCCGGGTCATGTGGCCAGCATGACTAAGCCGCTTCTGGTGAACCAGAGCAGCTCACAGAAACACCGTTTACCTTCCCGCCGGAGCGGTACCTATTTATCTACTTGCACTTTGACATGCTTTCGAACTGCTAGGTTGGCAGGAGCAGGGAACGAGCAACGGGAGCTCACCCCGTTGCGGGGGTTCGAACCGCCGACCTTCTGATCGGCAAGTCCTAGGCTCTGTGGTTTAATCCACAGTGCCACCCGCGTTTCATATGTATGTCCCATATGTATGTATGTATGTATGCATGTATAAATGAATGAATGAATAAATAAATAAATATCTTGTGGTCTCCAGCTACTGCTATTCAGAAGCAAGCAGCCTCTTGATTGTGGAGGAAAAGCATAGCCAACATGGCTAGCAACCATGAAGCCACTTAATGAATAAACCGGGTCTGCAAATGATATCACACCAGGCTGCAGGTGGGGAGATTCCATTTCTTTCTTTTTAAAAATTATGTTCATTAAAGATTTCCTTGGTTTACATGCATTGTCTCTGGAGATTCCATTTCTGAACGGTTCCTTGATTACCTCCCCACCCCACAAAAGCAACCCTCCCTGCAAGAAGAAATCTAGCACAGCAGAACTGTCCTCTTATTGGTGCAGAAATAAAACCGCTAGCAGATTTACAAAGCTAAGCAGGGTCTGGTCTGGTTACAAATTGAATGGGGAAGCATGTGTTGAGATTCCTGTATTGCAGGGGGTCGGACTAGATGACCCTTGGGGTCCCTTCCAACTCTTCAATTCTTTCTGTGAGTCTATGAACTTTAAACTGTCAAGGAGCTTTCCCGCTTCCTTCTTCTCTATATATGGGGGAGCATTCAATATTTCTACCCCTTCACTCTGTTAGGTGCCCTTGCAGAGCAGGCCTAATCTAATCGTCACCAACAGCACAGTTTACCTGCTGGCAGGTGAAGAGGTTTTTTGGAACTGGCCACTTTTAATGAGGGTCACGCTGTTTCTGTTGAGATTGTCTGTATGCTTTTGCTTTTAATTACAGTTTTTTCTATGTTTTTAGCTGTTCTTATTTTATTTGCAAGCTGCCTTGAGATTGCCTTTCCCCCCAACATCCGCTGCCACACAAGATTTATGCAATATTTAATTGCTATTATTCTTAATTGTTAATCACCTTCCACATGCATGTCTCCAGGGGAATGTAAAGGGTTCAGATCTTCACTTGACCATGCAGCTCACTGGATGATCTTAGGCCAGCCACTGGCTCTCAGCCAATAGCCTGCCTCACACGGGTATTAAATTGGGGAGGGGAAAGGAAAACCATGTATACCACTTTGAGCTCCTTGGAGAAAAAAGGTGAGATATAAATGCCAAAAAAAAGAACAACCTATAATAAAAACAGCAAAGAAAATACAATATATTATTAATATTAATTGAATTTATATACCACCCTATACCCGGAGGTCTCAGTGCTCGATTAAACCCCTCCCCAAAAATATACCTGTAAGGGGGTTACATAACATGATGCAGTGTAGTGGCTTCCTCAAGCTTGGCCCTCCAGATGTTTTCGGCCTACAACTCCCATGAATCCCTAGCTAGTAGGACCAGCGGTCAGGGATGATGGGAATTGTAGTCACAAAACATCTGGAGCAGGCTTCCTCTACCTCAGCCCTCCAGATGTTTTGAGACTACAAAACATCTGGGTTAGAGTGTGGAACTAGGATATGAGAGAACCAGGTTCAAATCCACGCTCAGCCATGAAACTCATTGGGTGACTTGGGGCCAGTCACTGCCTCTCAGCCTTGCCTACCTCATGGGGTTGTTCTGGGGATTAAATGAGGTGAAGTAATATACACCACTTCAAGCTCCTTGGAGAATATATATATATATATATATATATATATATATACACAGTGGTACCTATGGTTACGTCCGTTTCATGTTATGTTCTTTCAGGTTACGTCCCACGGCGACCCGGAAGTACCAGAAAGGGTTACTTCCAGGTTTTGCCGCTTGCGCATGCATGCAAAATGCGACACACACATGCGCAGAAGCGGCGAATCACCATCCATGTGTGTGCAGACACGCCGCTGTGGGTTGCGCTCTTTTCATGTTGCGAACGGGCCTCCAGAACAGATCCCGTTCGCAACCAGAGGTACCACTGTATACCTTCAGTAAAATAAATAAATAGCTGCTGTAAGTAAATAAACAAATCTGTCATTTTTAAAAAATGGCAGGCGCACATATTAAAAGCATCAAGATATAGACAAAATCAACTGGCTGGCTTTTTTTTAAACCTCCAAATGTTTGGAAACAGAATTGCAGAATTGGAAGGGACCTCTTAGGGTCATCCATTCCAACCCCCTGCAATCCACTTATCATTGCTGGAGAATCCCTGGCAGGTGACCACCCGACCTCTGCTGGAAAACCTCCAACAAAGGCAAGTCCATCACCTTGCCAGGTAAGTCCATCACCTTGCCAGGTAAGTTACCATCGGAAAGTTCTTCCTGATGAGTAAGGAGAAGTGTGTGTGTGGGGGGGAGTTTTTAGCAGGCTGCGAAGCAGGAGTTTCAGAGAGCAGTTGCTGCTGCCCTGGCCGAAGATCGCCTTTCCCCTTCCCGGATCCACCTCTCCGTCCTCAGCTCAGGACCCGAAGCTCGCCTCGCTCTAGCCGAGCGCAGCGCTGCCTCCTTTGCGCCGGTCTCCGCCCGGAGCGCGCAGGAGGGGGGGGGAGGGAGGCGGAGCGGGGGGGCTGGACTCCCCTCCTGGCCCCGCCCCCAACCTTCGCCTCCCTGCTCGGGGCCCCGCCCCCGGCTCGCAGCTGGGCTCGGGCCGCCGCCGGCCTCCCTATAAAGCGGCCGCCTCCAGCCACCCGGCTGCTGATCCGGCTCCGCGGGGGAAGGAACGAGATGGTCAGCCCGAGCGCCGCAGCAAAATGCTGGATGGACACCGCCTGCTCCGCTGGCTCTTCTTCTCCTCCGCCTCCTGCGCGCTCCTAGTGCTGCTGCTCGCCGGCGCCCCGGGACCGTCCCTTGCCTACTTCGGGTAAGTCGGCGGCGGGCGCGGCTGCCTCACCTCGGGGGCTGCTTTTTCTTTGACACCCCCCAATCTCCTCTCCAGAGGTAACGCGGCGGGGTCGGACTCTGCCGCCGGCGATCGCGTGGCGCTGCGACGCTTTGCTCGCGAGGAAGCCAGCCCGGGGTCGCTCTGAGTTGCTGCTGCTGCTGCTGCTGCCGCCGCCGCTGGCTGCTCCGGGATCGGTTGCCTTTGGATCGCGCTGCGCTTCACCCGCGCGCAGCGCTTCGTGGGAAGCAAAGCGCCGCTGGGTATTCGGGGGCCGGTAGGAGCAAGGGGAGCGGGATCTGGTTGCGGTGGCTCGGGCTGCAGCGCTTACTCGCGAGTAAAGCGCTCTAGATCTGGGAGGGGCCTGCTTCAGAGCAAACCCGCTGTCCGCTTTTTATTTGTTCGTAAAATGCTTCCCTGGAAACGGGGCTTGTCTTTTGCAAGTTCACCTTCGTGCCTTTCTCTGCCCCACACACCCCACTACAACCTGCTAGCAGCGTCCCCCCTCGCAGCCCGTGGCGTGCGCCCATCAACCGTACCGTCGATCCTGCCCCTTCCTCTGGGAGCCCACCCTTTCTCCAACATGTTGCTTGCAAACCCTGAGGTTTTGCAACTTTTGCATTTAAGCCAAAGCCTCGACGCCCTTCCCTATTCTCTCTCCCTTCCATTTTCATATAGGGCGCCCGCTGTGCCCCCTCCCCACCCCCACCCCTGCGTGACTTGGCAGCAATCCGGCTGCCTCTGTCTCCCTTAGGTGTGCCCCATAATCCCGCTTCACCTTCCAGCAGAGAGCGGCAGGTTGCTCGCTCGCTCGCTCGCTCCGGCGGCGTCCCTGCCCGCTGGACGACCCGCGAGCGCTTCTCTCCGGCGCGTAAAACGCACCGCTCCAAAATACTGCATAAGAAAATCTCGTGCAGGCTGCTTAACCCAGCCTTTATGCAGTCTGTATTTTCCCCTTACTAAAACCCCCTTTCAGTATTTCCCCCTCTCTCCACCCAAAGCCCACCACATCTCCCGGCAAAGTTTTTGCAGACCCCCCTCCCTGCCCAGTAGGAATGCTTAGGGATGAGGGGTGCACTTTGCACGAATCTCTTACCTGAACCACCTGTTTTCGCTCTCCCTTCTCCACATTATCGGTTGTTCAGGATGTTCTGCAGCATCCAGGGCCCTTTGCTATGTAGACCAATCCTCCCCTCCTTTCTTATCCCCCTCCCCAAATTATTTGGGGTCAGGTGCATCCAAAAAGCGGCAAACGATTCCTTGTTCCATGCAGTCACCCTTCTAAGAATCTGATTGCATTGAATTGGAAGGGACAGGAAGTGGGAGAGGAGTAATTTGGGGGTGCCACTTTCCCTGCAGAACCAAATGACTCTCTTGGGGTGTGTGTGTGAAACACAAATGCACAATTTTTGTCTCCCCTCTCCTCCTTGCAAACTACCTGTGTAGCCCCTTCTGATGCTCTTTCCAAAGAAGACTTTCTAAATGTGTGTTAGGAAATGTCCAAAGATTGTATTGTGTGTTCCTCACCTCGCAATGAAAATCTTCGGTAGATTGTGTAAGAACAATACGCTGTTCCTGGGCTGCCGGTGTCAAAGTGGTGGGTGTTTTGGGAGAAGTGGCTAAGCTTAAGGAGGCTGGGTCTTTGCTTCTACTTTGGCACTCTAGCAATGACCCCTCCCTTCCTCCCTGGTGCTGCTTGTGTGGGTGACTCATGAGCCTTGTCTTGGGCAAAGATGATGGCGATGTCAACCTGTTTAAACTGTGTGGATTTGCTTTAAGTTGGCATTAGGCTGGTCTTGAGAAATTGGCCTGGGTCTCAATGCTACTGGTGGCGAGTTGGTCTTTCTGCTCAAGGCATGGCTCCTGGCTTGCTTGAACTGCACCCCCTTTCCATGTTAACTTCATGTCTGAAGTTCCAGGCTGTCAGCTGGGAACAGTTTGTTGAGCTCTTTCCCCGCTCCGCTTTGCACTTTGGAAGAATATCCATTGCTTGGCTTGCCTTGAATTTCCCTGGAAGCTGAGCAGGCTTGGAAGAGTGAGGTGAGAGGGTTTTTTCTTTCTTTTTTGCTATAAAACATTGTGCTGATCTGGACGCCCTCTATTTATTTTTCTTTTCCGTGGCGTTTAGTGGTGGGCAACAGCCTGGGTTCTGCAAGCTGACATTGGTTTTAAATGTTTGTGGTCACTCTTCCTTTCTGTGTCTTGTGAGTTTTTTGCTGGCCGTGCAATTTACAGATGACTCTGTTAGGAAATGGCAAGATACATTTTATTTATGGGATAGATCATGCTGGTTGTTCCTTATAGCAGTAGACTGGGGTGGCTTGTGGAGCTGTGCTACCTTTTGAGGCTGAATTGGCTCCCTGTAGAACAAACTTAGAAGGCAACAGTCTACTTTGCCAGATGCATGGTCCTCCTGCAACCCTACAGGCCAATCAAGGATGTAGTCCTCTGATTCCATACCTACCTGCAGTGGCTTGCAAAAACAGGCTCCTGTAAGAAAAACCAAAGTATTTCTTTTACTTGTTGCTCACCTGGATCTCACAGGTGGGAGGCATTTTGCATGAGAATGGTAGGTAGCTCCACTAAGGAGATGCTGGAACTTAATCACTTAGTCTGCGAGATCTTACACTGGAAGCCAGCTGTGAGAATGAGCTTTAGTCATCAGGGGTGTACATTGATGCTGCAGAGCTGGTGTGTGAGATTTCTGCTGTAAGGGGCACCAGGGCTCCTGTGAATACGTTTGTCAAGATGCAATTGCAGGGTCTGGAATGTGCATTTCTGGTGCCTTGGTGTGTGTGTGTGTGTGTGTGTGTGGTTCCTTCCCTCTCCCACCCTGCCCCAGCTATAGTGATTACTGCTGCCATGTGTTTCTAAGCTCTGGCATTTGGTGGGCAGGCAATCAAAGAGAACAGTGAGAATAAGCTGTTTCTTTTCTTCTTCCTGTATTTCATAAGACTCTGTGTCTGGGAAAGTGCCCTCCCCCCCTTTTTTTTAAAAAAAAACACCTCACCGGCCTGTCTTGGAAGTATGTCCCCCACCCTTCTGAGCTGGTATGTCTGAGTCCCTCCCCATCCTCCCTCCTCTGTGTGCCTGCTCTGATTTCTGCAGCTTCCTTTCTGGAAATGCAAAATGGGTGGGGAGCTGTCATAGGTCGAAAGGCTGTTCTTCTGATCTCAGATCCTTCCCACCGGAGAGGGAAAAAAGGAGCAAAACGATTGCGTGCTGGGTGTCCTGTTGTGGCTGCTGTTGCTCTCTCCTTCGACTCCCCCGTCCGCCAAAGACTTGCTACATCTTCCCCTGTTTTAATGAAGTTTGAAAGAGAAGCCCAATCTGCTCCCGTTTGATCAAAAGCATCCCTGTGGCTCTGTGTTTTGCTGCCCCTACTTCTAATTAAGCCTGATGGCAATTGGAGCAATTGGATGCAGTTGTAAAAAGTTGACCTTCCTAACCACTTGTTAAAACCACTCTAGTTTGAGGGGGGGGGGGGGAGCGGATGGTTTTAAGTGCAGTTCTGGCTCCTGCCAGCAGAGGGGTCCATTAATCCATGAATTAAGTTTAAAAAAAAACAAAAAACCACCACCCCCAACTACCCTCTGGTGTTAAGACTCGCAGGTGTATCCTGTTCTCTAAGAAAATAAAATATTTTCATGGGAAAGTTTCTTTTTGCACTCTCCCTCCCTCCCCTCGTCTTGTTCATTTCTATTTATTTTGTTTCTCTCTGGGAGGATCCATTCTCTGTAGGCTGGGATCGGAGGCAAATAGCCAGCCTCTCACCCCCCCCAACCCACAAGCACCATAGCAAGATGAGGTTTCTGTTTTACTGCAGAAAGAATTAAATAAAATGCAAGGAGGTTGCTTTAACCTGCTTCCCTCTGTAGCTTCCACCTCTTCAACCTGCTGAGGTCCTCTCCTTGAAGCGTGGCCATTGCTTGCCTCTTCTTAAACCTCAATGCTTAATGGATGTTTTGGATTCCCGACAAGTATCATACCTGGAAAAGAAGCACTCCTAAGTGTTTGTGCATGCAGGCACATAACAATCATGCACGGATCTCTTTCTGCATGGACAAGAGGAGTCTGGGTGCCACATATGGTGGAATAGGTAAATAGGCTTATCATACAATTGCAGAGGTTGGATGCTTTAGCTGAGATTCCTGCATTGCAGAAAGTTGGACTAGATGACCCTTGCGGTTCCACGAAGGAACACCAAGGGTCATCCAGTCCAACCCCCTGCAGTGCATGGGTGCAGAGCATGGCACTTGCCCACTGAATCCTTTCCACATGCAAGGCTGTTGAAAAGGCCACTTTATTCATGTGTGCGATGCCTTTAACAGGGGAAGCCAGGGCATTGCAGAGATTCCTGCAGTGTGGCTGATGTGCATGGGTGCATTGCAACCCCACAGGGAAAGAGCGTCACTTCATACGCCAGGCATGGGCATTAATGGGTGTTCAGGGCATGCCTTTAGAGAGAGACTGTTCTGCAGAAATGTTAAAGCCTATTAAGGTCGCCACTGCAGGCAGAAGGCTTGACTTGCCCAGTGTTTATAACTCAATTGATGGGGGAGGCTGATGGTTTCATGTCCTTCTTGTGGGGTTACCAGATACCTCTGGTGGTTAGGCAGAAGCAGGACATTAGACTAAGTCCATTGTTCCAGCCTGGTGCCCTCTGGAAGTCTTTGAATATAACACCCATTGGCCCCAGCCAGCACCAGGCTAGGGATGGATGGACCTGGCGAACTATTAGTGTGGTCTAGCGCTGTGGGTTAAACCACAGAGCCTAGGACTTGAAGATCAGAAGGTCGGCGGTTCAAATCCCCGTGACGGGGTGAGCTCCCGTTGCTCAGTCCCTGCTCCTGCCAACCTAGCAGTTCAAAAGGACATCAAAGTGCAAGTTGATAAATAGGTACCACTCCGGCGGGAAGGTAAACGGCGTTTCCGTGCGCTGCTCTGGTTCGCCAGAAGCGGCTTAGTCATGCTGGCCACATGACCCGGAAGCTGTACACCGGCTCCCTCGGCCAATAAAGCGAGATGAGCGCTGCAACCCCAGAGTTGGTCATGACTGGACCTAATGGTCAGGGGTACCTTTACCTAGCTGGGCTCTGATATTGTCCTCATGCACCTGTGGCTGGAGCAGAAACCTGTGGGGTCCTGATCACCTTGCGATTGAGCCTTCTCCTCTTTGCTTTGCCTCTTGCTGGGTTTTGTTCTTGGTCACAACACGGTGTGACGGAATGTCAGGCAAGAATGTTTTGAGCTGGCTTGGATATCGCAGCAGCATCAACTGTGCAAGGTGCATTATGGAGCAGGGCAGGAAAAATAAGCGCCCAAGCAGTGAGATAGGTGTCTAAGAATGGAGGGGTGGGAGAAGTGGAGATATTGCCATGGGATGAATGTGAGTAAATGCTATTGCAATGCATCCTACATCTGATTGGCCACCGGGAGAACAGGACTAGATGGGCCATTGGCCTGATCCATCAAAGCAAACTCTTCTTATGTTCTTCAGGCCTGGTTTTGCCGTGGGATGAAGGCTATGGAGTTAAGGCAGAGGCTTCTTGCTGGAACAAGGTTGATTTTTCAGGAAGCCTTTGGAGTAAAAGACTGAGGCAGTTCTAGGCTGATGGGATGGCAAGGGAGAGCGGGCAGAGTACTGAAGGCAGGAAGTTTTTGGGTGATGGAGCTGGAACTGGGAAAACCTTTGGCATGATGACTGCGTAGAATTCCTTGGGCAGAGCGGATCCTCACCACAATTTGGAGCAAGTTACATCGGCAGCTATGGCAAAGTGTGTTTTTAACATGGACGTTGCCTCTTGGAAGATGCTTTGCAAAGAAACGATCAAGCTGCGAGGATGCTTGCAGTTTCCACCAAATCTGTTCGGCTACAGCTGCTTGGCACACGTTGCGCGGAAATGTCCCTTGGAACCTGGTGGTAATTGTGTAGGGGACAGTCTGGCCAAACATCTGTAACTGTTGCCTCTTACGACTTTCCCAATGTAAGCAGCTGAGGAAATCACCCCTTTGTCAATTAACTTGCAAATATTTGACTGTATTGTCTGAGCTCCAGTATCGACTGGACTCAACAGTCCCAGCTGGTTTGGAAGATGGTTTCTGGATTAGCCCAGGCAAGGTCACTGGGGGCCTCCAGTGTTGGCAGCAGTTCATCTCATGGTAGAAAAGGAGGAAGGCTATCATCACTGTGTCTTATGCATCTTATTTCCAGAGGCAGCTGGTGCTAGATAGAAAGGGAAGGCTGGGCTAAGACAAACCTCACTCTGATGTAGAAGGCATCTGTTCCAGAGGGCACAGCAATCTGGTGCCGTTTCTGAAGCTGGATGACACGCTTTACTGCTGATAGGCGAGCAGCAGACCGTAGTTTCTGGCTGTGATATAGTTTTGCAAGAACACCTGTAGATGTTTCAGTCCACTGCTGACGTCCCAGGAGGTGCAATGGTGGAGGATAGCCATGTGCCAGGAGTCATAGGGATGTATCTAACAGTATTTGAATCCAAAGCACTCCTGCATGGCTAACTTAGGTTTATTAATTTCAGTGGGTCTTTTCCGAGTAAAATTCACTTGGCCACAATCCACAAAATCCTGACAGAAGGGGAACTTGTTCTTTGTACTAGGGTCCAGATGCAGGAAATGTGAAGAGTTCTGGAGCATGTTCCGAAATCTGTTTTCCATGCATTTCCCTTTGCCATTTATTACATATTTATATCCCTGCCTTTTCTTCCATGGATCTCGAAGGCAGTTTGAAGTAGGGCCATAGCTGAATGGTAGAACATCTGATTTGCATGCAAAAGGACCCAGTTTCAGTCCCTGGAATCTCCAGGGAGGGCTGGGGAGAAGACCCCAGTGTGAAACCTGGGAAGAACCTCTCCTCAGTGGCGTAGCGTGGGGGGTGCAAGGGGGGCCGGCCGCACCGGGCGCAACTTCTGGGGTTAGGGCAAATCCACGGGTTAGGGGGCGCAAATCCACGGGTTAGGGGGCGCAAATTACTTGCCTTGCCCCGGGTGCTGACAACCCACGCTACTCCACTGCCTCTCCTAGCTAGTGTAGACACAGGAGGTGGATCCTGTGGTCCTTCCAGGCTGGTTCAACAATGGCTTCCATTGCTCTGGACAACTGCCCTTGCCAGCAAAGGCTAATGGGTGTACAAGGAAGAGTGGGGGGCTCTAGGTCCCAATCTCTGGTAGAAACAATGCTGAGCTCATTGGACTGAGTTTATAGAAGTCAGCTTCCTAGGTTACAGGTAGGTAACCTTTGCTCTCACTAGCCTCCCAACGGGGCAAGTGGGTAGGTAGGTAGGTAGAGAGGTTTTCAGGAGGAGAGAGGCAACTTGAAGGAAGATGGTTGAGGTCAGGTCACCTTGCCTTATAAATGATATTGTTGGTGCTGACCTTTTAAAGCCCTAAACGGCCTCGGTCCTGTATACCTGAAGGAGCGTCTCCACCCCCATCATTCAGCCTGGACACTGGGATCCAGTGCACAAGACACATCATATGGGGACTTTCGGCAAGGAAAAATGGCAGGCACCACGGGAGCGAGCAGCTCCTAAAGCCAGCCAGAGCCAAATACGCTACCAGGCTGACTCTGGGCTGCTTAGGCTGCCACTGCCACGTTTCCCAGGGACAGATTTGCAAATCCGGGGACATTCCAGGGATGGAATTTGTCCGGGGACAGATTTGCAAATCCATCTGGTAATCCTACCTTGGTGTGATCAGCAGCAAAATATTGGACACAGTGGAAAGGAAATGCTTGGGGAAGCTGTGCTGGTTACTTGGGAGAAACCAATCGGATCTCTGTTGTTTCAACCATCTGGTTGACCACTGTGTGAACAGGATGCTGGGCTAGATGGGTCCATCAGGTTCTTCTTAAGAGGGATGGTCATAGAGCTTGCCCCAGAATCTCCTGATAAAGCTTAAAGCGAGTGGAATAGGCCACGCTCCTCTGTACTGTGCAATGTGTGTGTGGTTTCGACGGCCATAATGCAGGAGCTGTCTGCAGCACCTGCCTCAGTCTTTGGCTTGGCCTGCAGCAGCAGCAGCTGTTGCAACGTGCTTAATGCTCTTTTCCAGCGAGTCTTATTGGCATGTCAGCTTTCCTTAAGCCTCTGTCTGCCTGCATAGGTTGCGCCAGCTGAATCGTCCTACTTTAGACTGCTCTGGGGAAGCTAAGCACCCTTTTGTTTCTTCAACTGAAGACCCTGGGCTACTTGTAGGGCAGTCATGGGCAGAAGGTAGATCAGGATCTGCTGGTAGATCTTCAGGGGATCTCTCTCCTCTCATGTTAGTTAGACGGTGAAACGGACAAAAATAACCAGGAGTGGACTTCTGTGTGAAAGGACTGTGTTCGGTTCTGCTTCTGAAAACAAATTTTCATACAAAGTGCTATGACTGCAGAGAGCCAAGCTTGACCTGATGCAGAAGTCTTGCGCTTGAACCTTTTGATATCTCTCTCTTTCTCCCCTCCACCCTTAAACTAAAAGCAGGTGGTTTGGATTGGTGTTGTGGTGCTCGGAGATGCGGTGTGTGTCTGTTAATAAAAAAACCCCCTCAGAAGCGCCACAAAGATCTTCTTCTGGTAGCTAGAAAGAGCAGGGCTGTCTCTGTGGTAGTTGTTGTTTAGTCGTGTCCACCTCTTCGTGACCCCATGGACCAGAGCACGCCAGGCACTCCTGTCTTCCACTGCCTCCCGCAGTTTAGTCAAACTCATGTTCATAGCTTTGAGAACAGGGTCCAGCCATCTCATCCTTCTCCTTGTGCCCTCCATCTTTCCCAACATCAGGGTCTTTTCCAGGGAGTCTTCTCTTCTCATGAGGTGGCCAAAGTATTGGAGCCACAGCTTCAGGATCTGTCCTTTCAGTGAGCACTCAGGGCTGATTTTCTTCAGAATGGAGAGGTTTGATCTTCTTGCAATCCATGGGACTCTCAAGAGTCTCCTCCAGCACCAGAATTCAAAAGCATCCATTCTTCGGCGATCAGCCTTCTTTATGGTCCAGCTCTCACTTCCATACATCACTGCTGGGAAAACCATAGCTTTAACTATACGGATCTTTGTTGGCAAGGTGATGTCTCTGCTTTTTGTTGTCTCTGTGGTGGGCCCCCACTTTGTTTCATTCAAGCCTAGTAGCATCTACTCTGACTGGCAGCAGCTCGGCATTCCAGGATCTTGGGTAGGGATGTGTGGTCCCTCCTGCCCCTCTTGTCACCTTCTGCCTGGTTCTTTTTCAATGAGAGATGCCAGGGACTGAACCCTCTTGCATGCAAACACCTGCTCTAAGAGATGGGTTAAAGGAAGAGGAGGCAACCCATGTAGCAGAGGTTGGTAAAATAAAAACCCAGTCCTGGTTCTTGGTAGATTGTAGTAGGAGGGGAGATATCTCAGGTGTGGTGGACTTAACCTGTCTCAGGGCGGGCAACGTGATCTGCTTGGGTGCAGCCCCGTGGTAAAATCATTCCAGATCCTACAGTTCCACTGGTATGTATTCTTTGCAGATGCTTCCTCCTTCCATGTTTTCAGCTACCAAGAAAATTCTTTGTGGAAGTAGCACAACTCCATTCTTAGCAGAGGAAGCTGACTTGCCACATGGGATTACAGTGGTACCTCGGGTTACATATGCTTCAGCTTACAGACTCCGCTAACCCAGAAATAGTACCTTGGGTTAAGAACTTTGCTTCAGGATGAGAACAGAAATTGTGCTCTGGCAACAGCAGGAGGCCTCATTAGCTAAAGTGGTGCTTCAGGTTAAGAACAGTATCAGGTTAAGAACGGACCTCCGGAACAAATTAAGTTCTTAACCCGAGGTACCACTGTATTGTCGGCACTGACCATCACCAGCTCTCCAGGGTTTTGGGCAGGGATTTCTCATTCTCAGCCCTACCTGGAGCTTGAACCAGGTGCTCTTCTGCTTAGCCACACCACCCTTCTCCAGAGTAGCATCATAGAAAGCTGCCTTACAGCAAGGCAGACTTTTGGCCCATCTTGCACTGACTGGCAGGGGCTTGTCAGACAGGGGACATTCCCAGAGATGCCGTTGGGTATAGGATCTCTGCAAAGCAGGTGCTTTCCCACTGAGCTTTAAAGCCCTTATTAACTGTGAGATTAAATGAGAGGTGCTTCAGTTTGTTGGGGCTACATCTCTATTTGCACAGAATTCCTTAGATAAGAGGAGCAGTAGTGGACCAGTCGGGAACTTGAGCAAGCCAGGGATGTAGTTTGGTGGAAGAGTATCTGCTTCTTAAAGTTTAACATTCCTCTTTTCCTGAGCCTTTGGCTTAATTAATCTATGTTTGGGTGCGTGGGGGACATTGTTTTACTCTGTTATTATGTTATGTATTTCTGTGTTTTTATATTGTAAACCACCCTGTGATCCTCGGATGGAGGGTGGTATAGAAAATAATGGTCAAAATAATCATAGTAGCAGGTATGTGTGTAAGCGGGGCCTGCATTCAGGACAGGGGAGGACCCTGGCTTGAGAAAGAGGTGTAGCTCCATGGTAGAGAATCTGCCCAAGTGCAGAAGGTTCCAGGTTCGATCCCCGTCATCTCCAGGTAAAGATCCTGGCTGAAATCCTGAAGAGCCACAGCCAGGGAGTGTAGGCAGTGATGGATTGATAGCCTGGCATGGTAAATGGCAGCTTTCTAATAGATTTAACACGTCAGTCAGAGCCAGTGTGGTGTAGTGGTTAAGAGCGGTGGACTCGTAATCTGGGGAACCGGGTTCGCGTCTCCACTCCTCCACATGCAGCTGCTGAGTGACCTTGGGCTAGTCATACTTCTTTGAAGTCTCTCAGCCTCACTCACCTCACAGAGTGTTTGTTGTGGGGAGGAAGGGAAAGGAGAATGTTAGCCGCTTTGAGACTCCTTCGGGTAGTGATAAAGCGGGATATCAAATCCAAACTCCTCTTCTTCTTCACAAGCAAAGCAATCTGTCTATGTATATCTACATGCCCTGGGGATCTCTGCTGTTTTAAGGCAAACCTCCCTGCCTGTTTCACAGCATCCTGATAAACGAGACTCCTTCCTTGTAGCAGCTATTAATGTTGCTCTTGTGCATCCAGGGCACCAGCAGCCGCGTTAAACAGATGTCACTTGGGTGAAGCGGCCTGCTTGAGCCACCGCTGCTCTGTTTCACGGTCTGCCGACGCAATTGAGACAGCTGGGGCTAATCTCCAGCAACCCCAAACTTTTTCCCCTCTCTCTCTTTTATTTCGAGCAAAGAATTTTTGGCCTTTCCAAATGTGTGGCCTATCCAGGAATTGGAGCAGCGGGACAAATCTTTCATGGTTGCCTGTTAATGAGATGGTGTCAGCCCGAAGCTATGCTGCTTGTCTGGCAACTCGACTGTGTTGGCAACTGGGTGGGAAGCAGGCTGCGTCAGGTGGTCCTCTTTTTTTCCTTTCCTGGGATAGGTTGGCAGGCCTGGATAGGGTCTTCACTAGGTGATGTGCCCACTGGGATTTTCAAGGTTCTTAACCGTAAACAGTTGCGTGTTTTAAAGGAGAGTGATTATGTAGGGTTAGGTATATCGTGGCATATAGGAATGAGCAGAACTTGTCAACTCCATTTTTTGGTTTTTTCCAGTGTGAAAGATTGGTATACTCTATTTCCCCATCAGCTTGTCATTTATTATTAAAGAAAAATCCTGTGCATTTATTTAGACACATTTGTAAATATGCCGTCTTGTCCTCAAACCTGGGCAGCAAAATGCTGGCCTGGCCTTGTAGGGCTGCCCCACTTAGTGGGCCTGGATGGTGCTGTGTCTGGCCTGTGTTTAGCTATATTCCACACACAAACACACCCTTCCTCTGACCTGAATGGGGAGGGTGTGGTATGTTGTGTGTTAGATGCAGAGACATCATGTTTTGACACCAATTCATTGTTGTTGTTTAGTGGTGTCCGACTCTTCGTGACCCCATGGACCAGAGCACGCCAGGCACTCCTGTCTTCCACTGCCTCCCCCAGTTTGATCAAACTCATGCTGGTAGCTTCGAGAACACTGTCCCACCATCTTGTCCTCTGTTGTCCCCTTCTCCTTGTGCCCTCCATCTTTCCCAACATCAGGGTCTTTTCCAGGGAGTCTTCTCTTCTCATGAGATGGCCAAAGTCTTGGAGCCTCAGCTTCAGGATCTGTCCTTCCAGTGAGCACTCAGGGCTGATTTCCTTCAGAATGGATTGGTTTTGATCTTCTTGCAGTCTATGGGACTCAAGAGCCTCCTCCAGCTCCATAATTGACACCAATGTGTAGGCCTAGCTTTAAGCATGTAATTCTACACAACCTGCAATTCTGCCATAGCTGGAAGAGGATATAAGAATTTGCTTTCATTTTCAGAATGAGCGCTGAATGGCTTGACTTGCGTTCTTTCTGCCTTCGCCCCCTGCTATTGGTAGTTGCTCCAAAGGTGTTCAACAAATGCAAGCTGAAATAGCTTCCCCATCTAAATCAAAGCACGAAATTTTGCATCGGTGAGTCGGTCGTCCTGGTGGTTTAGCCAGCTCTTGGCAAGATGCTTGAACCACAGTATCCGTAATACTCAGCAATTTGCCCGATTGTTATGCTTGGCTGGGTGTGTGGATTTCCTTTGTGAGCTTAGAGCTTCTATCTTTATTAGCAAAATTCGGCTCTTTAAAGAGTCCCCAACCCCATGCTGATTCAAGTCTGGAGGACGGTGTGATTCAGTGGATAGGGGGACTGGGAGAGCTTTTCATCTGCCTCTGCCCTGCGTGCAAAAAGGGAGGAATCCCACATTTTGGCACAAGCATCTTCCTGGTTTCTAAATGCGCAAGATGTAGCTGAGCTTTATTAGATACTCTAGCTTGGGTTGGTCCCTAACCGTAAGTGCCTCTTAATTCTAAAGCCTTGCAAATGGGTTGCCCTGTCCATAAACAGCACAAGCCCCAAAAGTCCTTCAGCTGCCTCCACTTTTACTACAGCTGCCTCCACCCAGCATGATGTCATGCCATGACATCAGCACGGGTTTCTTTGGAAGCTAGTGGGGTTACTCCAGTTGCTGACATAACCCTTCCATGTCCGTGGCAAAGCCATGCTGGGTGGGGCAGTGGTCATAATACAGGCAGGAAGAACTGGGGCAGAATGGCCTGTGTCGAGATTTGGGTTGTGTCTACATTGCTTTAGATCGGGGAAATGTTTTCAGCCCATGGTCCATGTTGTTTGTTTATTTATTAATTGAATTCGTACACCACCACCCTTCATCTGAAGATCACAGGGCGGGTAAAATAAAAGTGCAAAAGAAAAACACAAAATACAGTTGTTGTTGTTTAGTCGTTTAGTCGTGTCCGCCTCTTCGTGACCCCCTGGACCAGAGCACGCCAGGCACTTCTGTCTTCCACTGCCTCCTGCAGTTTGGTCAAACTCATGCTGGTAGCTTCGAGAGCACTGTCCAACCATCTCGTCCTCTGTCGTCCCCTTCTCCTTGTGCCCTCCATCTTTCCCAACATCAGGGTCTTTTCCAGGGAGTCTTCTCTTCTCATGAGGTGGCCAAAGTATTGGAGCCTCAGCTTCAGGATCTGTCCTTCCAGTGAGCACTCGGGGCTGATTTCCTTCAGAATGGATAGGTTTGATCTTCTTGCAGTCCATGGGACTCTCAAGAGTCTCCTCCAGCACCAGAATTCAAAAGCATCAATTCTTCAGCGATCAGCCTTCTTTATGGTCCAGCTCTCACTTCCATACATCACTACTGGGAAAACCATAGCTATACCTCGGGTTAAAGTTGCTTCAGGTTGAGCGTTTTCAGGTTGCGCTCCGCGGTGACCCAGAAGTAACGGAACGCGCTATTTCCGGGTTCCGCTGCTCGCGCATGCGCAGACGCTCAAAATGACGTCACACACAGAAGCGGCGAATCGTGACACGCAGACGCGGGTTGCGTTCTCTTCAGAATGTGAACGGGGCTCTGGAACGGATCCCGTTCGCATCCAGAGGTACCACTGTACAGTGGAACCTCAGTTTCTGAACATCTCGGCTGCCGAACGTTTTGGAAGTCGAACGTCGAAAACCTTGGAAGTAAATGCTTCCATTTTTGTATGCGCCTTGGAAGTTGAATGGCTTCTGAGGTGCGTTTCTCCTTTTTCTCAATGAGATTTGCTGACCGCCCATTGCACCTCAGTTGCTGAACGTTTCAGAAGTTGAACGGTCTTCCGGAACGGATTACATTCAACGACCGAGGTACCGTTGTACATAATTAAATAAAAAGCGAACATCCCCCCCCCTTTCATAGACACTCTGGTAGTAGGTGGGGCTCTCAAGCAACAAGGTTGCAGTTGTTTGGGGAGGGTGATGATGGAGGGAGGGGGGCATACCTGCAATGAAACGAAGTTGTGGCTGTGCAAAGAGGCAGACAGCAAGGCCAATGATTAACGTAGCCTTGTAGATGCCGCAGTGGCAGCAATGAGACTGAAGGCACAGAGGGGAAATATGCAGACCTCCATGGTACCCCCTTAACAGGAAACCATTTCTGTTTAATCATTACTGGGCACGTGCTTTATCTCTTATTTGGACATTTCCTGTGAGCAGGTAATTTAATTGGCATTCAAGGCAGGAGGCTGAGTGTTCAGAGTGGGGTTGGGGTGGGGAGAGGAAGTTAACTGCAATACATAGGGAAAAAGGCTTCTGTGTGTATTTTGTCATAGGAACATAATAAGCTGCCTTATACCGGATCCCTGTACATTGGGCACTGACTGGCAGCAGTTGCAAAGGAACAGAAGAAGCTGCATTATACAGAGTCAGGGGCCATCTAGTTCAGTAGTGTCTGCACTGTCTGGCAGTGACTGTCCAAGGTTTCAGACAAGAGCCTGTCTGGAGATTGAACCCTTCAGAGGTCTTCTGTAAGTCTGGTAGTTGTTTTTCTCTTTGACATCTGGTGGGAGGGCGTTCCACAGGGTGGGTGCCACTACCGAGGAAACCAATTCAGTTTGCGTTTAAAGCTGAATATATCAAATTCACCCTTTCCAAAATGATCTGAGAACCAAAACATGGTCATCCTTCAAAATTTGCGTGTCAAGGAGTGGAAGGGGAGCTGGAAGTTGCAGGTCTTTCAGCAGAGCAGATACAGAAGCCCTGTAGGTACCATGACTATTCATCTGCTGTAGCCTGGTGGAATAGCAGCAGTGGATGATGCTTAAAAGAGCAGCCTGATGGAGTTGGTCTTTAGCAGAGCCGATGGAGAGGGACCCTCTCCTATATAAGCTGCTGGAAGGACCACTCTGCTTCCAGTCCTCCTCAGCTCGATGTCTGGGTCTTAAGTTGCAGCCCAGATGTCCACTTCACCTGTACACATGAGCGAGGAAACCATGTGGATAAAGAAATACCGCATTTTTTGCTCTCTAAGACTCACTTTTTCCCTCCTAAAAAGTAAGGGGAAATGTGTGTGCGTCTTATGGAGCGAATGCAGGCTGCGCAGCTATCCCAGAAGCCAGAACAGCAAGAGGGATTGCTGCTTTCGCTGCGCAGCGATCCCTCTTGTTGTTCTGGCTTCTGAGATTCAGAATATTTTTTTTCTTGTTTTCCTCCTCCAAAAACTAGGTGTGTCTTATGGTCTGGTGCGTCTTATAGAGCGAAAAATACGGTATATGGCTGCTCCATCATGTCAAGTTTAGCCTAGCAATGGGCTGGGTTGTCACAGCCATGCATAGCGCCACCTGAACTGCTCTACTTTGAATAAGCTTCAGGAAATGACACAAAGCATGCAAGCATTCAGTGACATCATGGGGAAGGACATAGCAACCAAGCTCTGGCAGACAGCGCAGATGAGGCTATTGAGGGTCTTCCTTTTAGGGGATGAATGACCCATCTACAGTTTGTCTGTGGAACAGGACAACAAGCAAGCCCTCTTGTTGGTTTTAAATCTTGTCTGTTCTCCAGTGAACTTTCTTTTCCCCTGTTTGCAGAAGCACAGTTGTAACTGATGGGAAAGAAACACTGGACTCAACAGGCTGGCAAATGCCAAGGTTTTCTGGTCTCCGGATGGAAAAAGCGACCAAAATCTCCTTATGGCGCTTGTTCCAAGGAGTTGAAATAACTTCATGTCTTGCATGTTGCATGTGGTTCTCAGCTTCTGTTTCTGATATTAAATCGCTCATTTTCCAGCAAGAGTTGAGGGTGGGGTAACTTCATGGCTCTGGTTTTTTAATAAAAATAAAAATAAAGAAAATCTTGGGGAGTGTGAAAGCATTTTAAGACTGAGTTACTCCCTCTGGCTTCAGATTTGGCAGCCGTCTGCAATATTAAGAGTACGCAATAGGTCCTCCACCATGTCGGTTCATGAACTTAAAGCAGATACGCTGCTGAGTTCTGAAGCAAAGCTGGGAAACTCGCTATCTGAAAAATATCAAGTCGTTGGAATTTCCTGAACTTTGAAAACATGGAGTGCCATGCACACAGAAAGCTTGATGTCAATTCAATATTGAGTAAGCTTGATCTTAAAAATGCACACACCCTGTGATATTCCATCTCCTGCAAAAGGTTTGCAACCCGTGTGGAAGAGCTGGAATTCAATCTACAGCATTCCCAGGGAAGCCTGGAAGAAGTGCCTTTATTGAGACACTTAGTAGTTGCTCTTAAGGCACGGGTGAATCCATCAATTTCAGCTTCTCTTTTTTTCAGTTATCCCCATCAGTTTGCTTCAACCCCCCCGCCCAAAAAAAAACCACATGAAAATTCACCAGCATTTCTGTGTGAGTTGTCCTAAAATACCGATCTTTGCAAAGTAATTTCCCTTCGAAGCTACTGGATTATATTCTTGCTGTGGCAGTTGTGACACCTTGTAATAATAATAATAATAATAATAATAATAATAATAATAATAATAATAATATATTACTTATACTCCGCCCATCTGGCTGGGTTTCCCTAGCCACTCTGGGCGGCTTCCAACAAAACACTAAAATACAATAACCCATTAAAAGCTTCCCTAAACAGGGCTGCCTTCAGATGTCTTCTAAAGGTTTGGTAGTTATTTTTCTCTTTGACATCTGATGGGAGGGCGTTCCACAGGGCGGGTGCCACCACTGAGAAAACTCTCTGCCTGGTTCCCTGTAACCTCACTTCTCGCAGGGAGAGAACTGCCAGAAGGCCCTCGGCACTGGACCTTAGTGTCCGGGCAGAACGATGGAGGTGGAGATGCTCTTTCAGGTATACTGGACCGAGGCCATTTAGGGCTTTAAAGGTCAGCACCAACACTTTGAATTGTGCTCGGAAATGTACTTGTGCATCTATTGTCTTTGGCTCTCAGTGCTGGTCTCCCATTGCAGTTTGTTGCTTGAGTCTTCAGGGATGAACATGCTGTAAAATTCAGTGATTGCGACTGATGCAGCCAGGAAGCCAAGTGAAGGTAGACAGGGCTTGAGCATGGAGGGCTGTTAGAATAGTCTTGGGTTGCCCAGGATATGGAGGGCAAAAGGAGTTAACTACTTGGACTGTGTCATTAACTATTGCCTCTAATTGGCCTGATCTGGGGTGGATGCGAACAGGACGTAATAGAGAGTGTAGGGCTGCTATTAAACCTTGGTCATTAGAGCCTTATTTACCTTGGTTACTTGCCTCTTGGGCTGCTTTATTCTCTGAAGGAGCAAACCATGAATGAAAATAGCTTCAGCGAGGGGTGTGTGTGTGTGTGTGGCGCATTGCCACGCCACTATGTGCTGTGATCCCGCCAGACAGCTGAGTCAAAGCAGGTCAGCGATTCTATGGGAGACCTACAATGGAGAACTGGGTATAAGCAGGTCTCCCTTTAACGCTCCTTTGAAGAGCCTCGCAGGATCAGACCAAAAGTCCATTGAGTGCAGGATCTTGTCTCAGATGTTGGGAGCGAGTGATGTAAGGCCTGATGGGAATTTTTGATTTGGGTTTTTTTTCGAAACCCCCGCAAATGATGCTAAAGTTGCAAAGGGTAATTTCCATTGGAAAGTTATTCAGTGTCCTAGACACTGATTTGGAATGTTCTGTTTTGCTTGTATTTAGTGGGATGCGGGTGGCGCTGTGGGTAAAAGCCTCAGCTCCTAGGGCTTGCCGATCGAAAGGTCGGCGGTTCGAATCCCCGCGGCGGGGTGAGCTCCCGTTGCTCGGTCCCAGCGCCTGCCAACCTAGCAGTTCGAAAGCACCCCCGGGTGCAAGTAGATAAATAGGGACCGCTTACCAGCGGGAAGGTAAACGGCGTTTCCGTGTGCGGCTCTGGCTCGCCAGAGCAGCGATGTCACGCTGGCCACGTGACCCGGAAGTGTCTCCGGACAGCGCTGGCCCCCGGCCTCTAGAGTGAGATGGGCGCACCAACCCCAGAGTCTGTCAAGACTGGCCCGTACGGGCAGGGGTACCTTTACCTTTTTAGTGAGCAAAGCTAAATGCTTAAGCTGTTGAACCTGCCCGATAACTGCATTTGCAATTGTGTCCATCCCTTGTCACTAATGAACTTGCAAAGCAGAATTTTCTGCAGGAAAATAATGCCCCTCTCCTGCCTGTTTCCCAGTTTCCCACGCCAGATCACTGAGCAACCAATTGCCTCTGGGAAGCCCACTTAGTGGGGTGTGAAGGCAATTTCTTCCCATTGCTTTGTATATCAAAATATAATGCCTTCTGAAGCAGAAAGTTCTGTTTGGCTATCGCCCACTGACTTGTCCAGCTGCCCTGGACAAGAGAGCTTGGTGACAGAGCTGGTGCATTGTTATGCCAAAGGTTCCAGGTGCCAGGTTAAGCCTCGGGCATTACCAAGTCGGGTTGGGAAAGGACTCCTGGAGGGCTGCTGCCAGTCAGTGTAGGTAATGCTGAACTAGGTGAGCAAATTGTCTGACATGCTCTTATATTCCTGAAAGCCACCCTTGTTGTTGCTTATTACTGCATTGTTTTGATGCTGCCTTCCAGAAACCAGGAGCTGAAAGGTACAGTTAGATCTGCTTTCACTGATGCCACATGGTGACCCAGAGTTCTAATGCTTGGGTGGGTGAGGGGTTAGTAAAGGTAAAGGGACCCCTGACCATTGGGTCCAGTCGTGGCCGACTCTGGG
The DNA here is from genome assembly GCA_034642415.1 of Podarcis siculus. Lineage (NCBI taxonomy): Eukaryota > Metazoa > Chordata > Lepidosauria > Squamata > Lacertidae > Podarcis > Podarcis siculus. The sequence continues at coordinate 2,289,643 of JAXCMG010000017.1, read as the reverse complement.
GTTGCGGGCGCTCATCTTGCTTTCTTGGCCGAGGGAGCCAGTGTACAGCTTCCGGGTCATGTGGCCAGCATGACTAAGCCGCTTCTGGCGAACCAGAGCAGCGCACGGAAACGCCATTTCCCTTCCTGCTGGAGTGGTACCTACTTATCTACTTGCACTTTGATGTGCTTTTGAACTGCTAGTTTGGCAGGAGCTGGGACCGAGCAATGGGAGCTCACCCCGTTGTGGGGATTCAAACCGCTGACCTTCTGATTGGCAAGTCCTAGGCTCTGTGGTTTAACCCACAGTGCCACCCATGTTCTAATGCTTGGGTGGGTGGGGGGTTAGTATCTACCCCCATTTGTTCCAATGGAATCTAAAACTGCATAAATCTCAACTCTGATCTCCCCACCTCGCCCTGATAGCTTACTTTTCTGGTGCCAAATGTTGCCTGCCCCTCCAAACCATTTCTGCCTTTCCTTGTAGGGAGCATGTTTTGACCTCTCAGCATCTTGCTTGCTCTCCTCCTGAACGTTTCTCAAGCTTTATAACACCCTTTTAGGGAGAAGAAAGAGTGGAAGAAGACTGGAAAAAATTTAAGACTTATTTACAGAAGTATTGTAATTTGGTTGAGTGCTGATTGGTATGCCAGAGTGAAAATAACTGTCTATCACTAAACTAGATCTAAGTGAGAATTACACGCTAACTAAATTTAAGATTATGAGTAAAATGATAATTTGTCTGGAATTAATTTTATAATGATGTAAGTGTATGCGGGAGGTGTGGGGAAGTCCAATGCTATAATGGAAAGATGTTAATCGGTAACGACGATTTGTGTTTTCTAAGTATGTTTTATATGAAAAAATCTTAATAAATATATATTAAAAAAATATATATAACACCCTTTTAGGGGTGAGACATATGGGCTGTGTAGCTGCCGCTGAGATGAGGAATTGTCGCAATCAGGAGCTTGGGTGTCTTGTATTGCTCCAGCTGCATCAGGCGTATGGAAAAAAACCCCGTATTTTTCGCTCTATAAGACACACTTTTCCCCTCCTAAAAAGTAAGGGGAAATGTGTGTGCATCTTATGGAGCGAATGCAGGCTGCGCAGCAATCCCTCTTGCTGTTGTGGCTTCAGGGATAGCCGCGCAAAGCCTCAACAACATTTGATTCAGAATATTTTGTTTGATTGTTTTCCTCCTCTAAAAACTAGGTGCGTCTTATGGTCGGGTGCGTCTTGTAGAGCGAAAAATACGGTGAATCATATCCTGAGCTGTTTAGATGAGGTGGGCGAAATCTGAACAATCGACAGGTCGAAGGGTGGGGAAGCAATGAATAGGCAGCTGGTTTATATGTCGGAAGGTTGGTATTATCCACCTTACCTGGCAGAGGCTCGCTGGTGTTATAGACAAGGGTCTCTCCCACCAATACCTGAGATGTTGGGGTTGAACGTGGAATGTGATGCATGCAAAGACATGTGCATTACTCCAGAGCCACAAGGCTTCCTTGTGTTCTCTGACTTGCAAGGCGAGGCCCATCTGAGCTGCTTGTCAGCTGCCACCAAGCTTTCTGTTTATGTATCCTTCTGCTTGTAAAAGGGAAGAAATTTGCCTAATGCAATGGAAACCTCCAGTTCCAGGAGGGGAGGACTGTAGTTTTTTTAGGCCGCAGCTTGGGAGAGGACCTCGGCCATGCGCTGCTGGTCTCCCCCCTCTCTCACTCGCTCTCTCTCCTCTCCAGGAAGTTCAGCCAGAGAAAATATCAACAGTTCCATTAAAAAGTCTGCCGGTTTTGCTAGAGTAGTGAAATAAACATACCTGTAGGCAGAGCAGATTGAACCGCACAGGAAACATTAACTAGAGAGAACACACACAGAGCCCTCCTTGCTCTGCCCTCTATAATCTGCCGGCTAGAAAACATTGCTGCATGCAGATGGCAAGGAATAAATCAAAACAGCAGCCGAGGGGATTGTGCGGGATGTGGGGAGGGGGGGGGGTCGGGGAGGGTAGCGGCGCGGGAAGAGGAGAGACCCAGCTTGGATCGAATGCAGAAAAACCGGAGCGGCGTAGCCAACAAAAAGACTTGTGCCTCTGAACTCGAGAGGCAAAGCACGAAACTGGAGCTGTGGACACGGCGAGAGCCAAATTGAGCCACTTTGTCTCTCTTTCTCTGCAGTTCAGGGGCAGAGCAGATGTTGTACAAGGCAGGGGGTGCAAGAGAGGTCAGTTGCTGGCCCCTGCCATCGAGACCACATAACACCGGTCTTGAAAGACCTACACTGGCTCCCAGTACGTTTCCGAGCAGAATTCAAAGTGTTGGTGCTGACCTTTAAAGCCCTAAACGGCCTCGCTTCAGTAATTCAAAGTGTTGGTGCTGACCTTTAAAGCCCTAAACGGCCTCGGTTCAGTATACCTGAAAGAGCGTCTCCACCCCCATCATTCTGCCCAGACACTGAGGTCCAGCGCCAAGGGTCTTCTGGCGGTTCCCTCCCTGTGAGAAGCCAAGTTACAGGGAACCAGGCAGAGGGCCTTTTCGGTGGTGGCACCCACCCTGTGGAACACCCTCCCATCAGATGTCAAAGAGAAGAACAACTACCTGACACTTAGAAGACATCTGAAGGCAGCTCTGTTTAGGGAAGCTTTTAATGTTTGATGTATTACAGTATTTTAATTTATTGGAAGCCGCCCAGACTGGCTGGGGAAGCCCAGCCAGATGGGCGGGGTATAAATAATAAATTATTATTATTATTATTGAGTGAAAATATTTTGATGTGGCTGCGAAAGAGGGTTCTGCCTTGGGACTCTGGAAGAGTTGCTACCCCTCCAGAGTTTTTCGTGTGATGAGTATACACCGAAGTGAAGCAAGCTGCCTTATCCTGAGTCAGAGTCAGACCATTGGGCCAGTTCTACCAAGAGATGCCCGCTTTTGAACCCAAGCCTGCCTTCATTCAGATCAGTTGTTCTGCCAATGAGCTCTGACCCTTTCCTAAAAGGTAAAGGGACCCCTGGCCATTAGGTCCAGTTGTGGCCGACTCTGGGGTTGCGGCGCTCATCTCGCTTTATTGGCCGAGGGAGCCGGCGTACAGCTTCCGGGTCATGTGGCCAGCAGGACTAACCAGAGCAGTGCATGGAAACGCCGTTTACCTTCCTGCCAGAGCGGTACCTATTTATCTACTTGCACTTTGACGTGCTTTTAAACTGCTAGGTTGGCAGGAACAGGGACCGAGCAACGGGAGCTCACTCCATCGCGGGGATTCGAACCACTGACCACCTGATTGGCAAGTCCTAGGCTCTGTGGCTTAACCCACAGCACCACCCACGTCCTGACCCTTTCCTAGGTGAACACTAATTGCCTCTTTATTGCAAAACCTTTGACAATGGGGTTTGGGGCCTGGGTCCATGGAGTCACGACCTGGAATGGTGTTGCATTGGTTTGAAATTGGCCAGATCTTTGGGGCACAGGCATTTTTGTAAGAACACTTTGGGACATGTGGTAGCAAAGGAGTGAGAAGAGATCTTCTTGAGTCTAGCAAAAATTAAACGATCTTGGCTGTAACCAGCGAGTCTGATAGGCTTTCAACTTTTCCCTGAACTGTGTTGACTGGACAAATGTTTCTATAGGTGCATGAGTGTTCAAAGCTAAGGCCTCCCTTGATGGCTTCTGCTGGAGTCCAACCCATCAGGGATCACATAAATCAGGACAAATGTTGACATGCTGCATCTGATGTGCCGGTTTTGGTGAAAGTGAAATTGCAACAGGAGCGCAGGAAACTGTCTGGTACAGAGTCGGGCCATTGGTCTACTTAGCTCAGGTTGCCTACACTGACTGGCAGCAGTTCTCCAAGGTGGGCAATCCCAGCTGAGGAGTGCTGAAGAATTTGCCTTGAGAGAATGATATAATAGAACCTGGTATTTTGCATTAGCTGACAAGCTTTTGCAGAGAGAGAGGGGGGGGCTGGCTAAAGGCAAAATCTCATGATGCCTTGATGCTGATTGGATGCCTTTTTGTTTTCTGTCTTAATCCAATCCGGGAGAGCTTGGATTCCACCGAATCCCAGGTCTTCCTGGGGAGAATCCTTGACTTGAAGCTGGGTTACCAGTGGCGCTTGGATACATTTGATTTTGTCTTTAATATAGTGCACTTCTCTTGGGACAGTCTTCCTTGTTAGCAGAAGTTTGGCATGAAAAATGTGGGGAGGACCACAGCTGAGCATTAGAGCATCTGCTTTGCATGCAGAAGGCCTGAGGTTCAATCCCAGACATCTCCAGGTAGGGCTAGGAATGTCCCCATCAGAAATGCTGGAGAGCTGCTGCCAGTCCGTGTGGGCAATACTGAACTAGATGGACACAGTGGTCTGACTCAGTCTAAGGCAGCTTCTTATGTTCTGCCCACTCTATCACATTTGTTCTCTGGTTGTTTGTTTGAATGTTGGACCTGTTCACCAACATTGATGCTAATAATCTGAAGGAGCGTCTCCACCCCCATCGTTCTACCCGGACACTGAGGTCCAGCTCCAAGGGCCTTCTGGCGGTTCCCTCCCTGCAAGAAGCCAAGTTACAGGGAACCAGGCAGAGGGCCGCCTCGGTGGTGGCGCCCGCCCTGTGGAACGCCCTCCCATCAGATGTCAAAGAGAACAACAACTACCAGACTTTTAGGAGACATCTGAAGGCAGCCCTGTTTAGGGAAGCTTTTAATGTTTGATGTATTACAGTATTTTAATATTTTTTTGGAAGCCACCCAGAGTGTCTGGGGAAGCCCAGCCAGATGGGCAGGGTATAAATAAATTATTATTATTATTATTATTATTATTATTATTATTATTATTAATTATCTACCTCGAGTGTGCCATTTGCACACTCATCGGTGCTGTGTCTTTATATGCAGTGCTGTGTGATAGCTGCCCTGTTCAAACCAGGCTCTCTTCTTCAGGAAAAACCCATCTGTTGACTCCTCGCCAAACCTTTTGGGTGTAGCAGTTTTCCCTGCCTCATAACTCCACTTTCTCCTTCTGGCATGTTGTAATCTGGCAAGAACTAATTCCATTGGAACATGCCGTGTGAAACCTGGGCAGTTCCTGTGGCCGGCCTCTCCAGTTTCATTAAATAAAAAAAATTCCAGGCTCTCCTGGGCAGGATGATTTTACCATCCTTCTCTCTCTCCCCCCCCCCCCCCGAAAAAACCCCCTTCTGCTCTCAGGGATGGATGGAGATGAGTGAAAACTTGGCTGTCAACACAGAAATGTTTGGCAAGCAAGGCTTCTTGGTTGACTCCCATCGCTCGGCTTGAAGGCTGGTGAATGGTGACGAGAGCAAAAAGATTCCAAGTTTCAACAGATTTAAAGGGGGGACGGACCCCCAGAATCTTATCACAATACTGCAATTCACAGCTCCTTCAGCCACCTTCAGTGGCTGCTGATCTTATTGAACTTTGCATTGGGGGTGGGGTGGGAAAACCTCATTCCTTAAATTTGAGCTAGCGTAGGAAACCTGCATCACTCCAGATGTTGGGGACTGCAACTCCCATTATCCTGTCTGTCGAGCATGTTGGCTGGGGCTGATGGGAGTTGGAGTCCAGCAACCTCTGGAAGGCTACAGGCGAGTGTCAAAGACATTCTTATTCAAGCAGGAATTTATTCAAGCAGGCATTTATAAGGCAGTGTTTGGCTTTCTGATTTATCCCGATCTTACTGTTTTATTCTCTGTGGTTTATTTTATTTGCGCAGCTTAGAACTGCTTATGAGGAAGCGCCATATAAATGTCTCAAATAGCGTTTTTATGGTGGTGTTTGGCTCTGTTCAAAGTGCAGTTGTAGGATGAAGTCCCATTTTGGTTCCTGTGGACTTTACCTGGGTTAACATGGCTGAATATTCAAAATATTCAAAGAAATCTCTCTGCATCTCTGCTAGGGATTGATGAACCTGCCGCTGTTCAGTTTCCCAGTTGCTCATTTTCCCAATATTTTAAGTTCAGTTCACCACATTTCAACACCAAGTTTGTAATTATTTAAACAACAAAATGCCCTTCACAAAATTTGTCAGCGTTTTAGGGCACATTTCTTTCAATACATAGTTTTGCAAACAATTTACCCCTGAGTTTTGTATGTTGTTTTCACTATGCATTTTTATTCACAATATATGCAATTTTTGCGATTGCTTTTTGGGTTGGAGAGCTGCATCACCATTCAGAAGGATGCAGTTTTCTTCAAATAGCTGCATCCTGCCTATAGGGACTTACTGGCATCTCTTGTGATCTCACTTATTGGTTTGCACCTTTGGGTCTGCTGTGACTTTAGATGTCACAATGTCTACTTGATTGTATTGAGGCCACTGGTAGCTGCCAGCTTGGTGTTGGCCCAGGGTGGAAAGCTGGTTCAAACATTAAAACTGAAAATTGGCTGTGCCTATAGCACTTCATGGAAAAACTCACCATCTGAGTTTTGTGGGATGCTGTTAAACCCGGAGGATTATGCAGCTGTCTGGTGGACTTTCATGGCATAGGTCAACCGTTGTTGTTGTTTAGTCGTTTAGTCATGTCTGACTCTTCGTGACCCCATGGACCAGAGCACGCCAGGCACTCCCGTCTTCCACTGCCTCCCGCAGTTTGGTCAAACTCATGCTGGTAGCTTCGAGAACACTGTCCAACCATCTCGTCCTCTGTCGTCCCCTTCTCCTTGTGCCCTCCATCTTTCCCAACATCAGGGTCTTTTCCAGGGAGTCTTCTCTTCTCATGAGGTGGCCAAAGTATTGGAGCCTCAGCTTCAGGATCTGTCCTTCCATTCCTTCAGAATGGATCGGTTTGATCTTCTTGCAGTTCATGGGACTCTCAAGAGTCTTCTCCAGCACCAGAATTCAAAAGCATCCATTCTTCGGCGATCAGCCTTCTTTATGGTCCAGCTCTCACTTCCATACATCACTACTGGGAAAGCCATAGCTTGAACTATACAGATCTTTGTTGGAATGGTGATGTCTATGCTTTACCATTGTCCACATCTTAATATGGTCCCTGCTGAGCATGAGTTTGTCTGGAAATGCCTCTAACTTTTACCCTGGCTGCTTGCCTTTTCCTTACGTATCTTGGGAAATGTTTTCATCCTCTGCTAGCCTTCTTATGGACATACGTCTTCCTAGCTCAGTCGCTAGAGCATGAGTCTTAGGGACGTGGGTTCGAGACCCCATTGGGCAGAAGATTCTGGGGTTGCTGGGGGTTGGACTAGATGGCCCTCACGGTCCCTTCGAACTCTACAATGCTGCGATTCTGTTTTACACTCCTATAGTTTCTGTACAGCTTTATTGCTTTTATGTAGACTTGCTGTACTCCTGCCCTTTGGTTGCTTCATTTTTCTTGTTTTTTTTCCTTCTCCATTTTCTCCGATGCCACCACATACCTGTTAAAATAAGCCATTTAAATTTTTAAGAAGAAACTTACCTGCCCTCTGGTTCAGATATGGTTTTCGGGAAGCGCGAATTAGGTTTTCAGTATAGTGGTACCTCCAGTTAAGAACTTAATTCGTTCTGGAGGTCCGTTCTTAACCTGAAACTGTTCTAAACTGAGGTACCACTTTAGCTAATGGGGCCTCCTGCCACCGCCACACAATTTCTGTTCTCATCCTGAAGCAAAGTTCTTAACCCGAGGTACTATTTCTGGGTTAGCAGAGTCTGTAACCTGAAGCGTCTGTAACCCAAGGTACCACTGTAAAGTGCAAACTGAATTAAAATTTCTCCCTCACCCATAATCTCTGGACCAGGGTACTTAACAGGCTTTGGAAGTGGGATAGGCTTTTGCTCCTGCGATCGTGGTGTAGAGCCAGTGTGGTGTAGTGGTTAAGAGCGGTAGTCTCGTAATCTGGTGAACCGGGTTCGCTTCCCTGCTCCTCCACATGCAGCTGCTGGGTGACCTTGGACTAGTCACACTTCTTTGAAGTCTCTCAGCCCCACTCACCTCACAGAGTGTTTCTTTTGGGGGAGGAAGGGAAAGGAGATTGTTAGCTGCTTTGAGACTCCTTAAAGGGAGTGAAAGGCGGGATATCAAATCCAAACTCCTCCTCCTCCTCCTCTTCTTCTTCTTCTTCTTCTTCTTCTTCTTCCTCTCTCTCTCTCTCTCTCTCCTCTCATTCCCTTCCAGTTCACTGTACAATGCACACTCCTTTATGGCTTGTATTTGGGTCAGTCTAAATCAGGATGGTAAGTTCTGCCTAAATCTTGGATCTATTTTTAGGTGGGTAGGAAACCCTCATGGCACCCTGTGGGGGAGCCCTTTACATAACTAGATTGCTCCCAATTACTGCAGTTTGAACACAGCCTAATCGGATTGAAGTGCTTTGCTACTTTTTAAAAATACTGCTGGGTTGAGGGGCAAAGGGAGGTTGGTTCGGTCACCAAAACATTCTGTTTCTTTCCTCCCCCCCCCCCTTTGCTAAATGTTATATCTGACCAGCATATGTGGGACCAGGAAACCGTTCTGCCTGCTCCTGTAGCATGTGGCTTGTGAATTGCGACCATTGATAGGTCTCCTGTAACGCACATAGTAAGGGACACGGGGGGGGGGCACTGTGGGTTAAACCACAGAGCCTAGGACTTGCTGATCAGAAGGTCGGTGGTTCGAATCCCCACGATGGGGTGAGCTCCTGTTGCTCGGTCCCAGCTCCTGCCAACCTAGCAGTTCGAAAGCACATCAAAGTGCAAGTAGATAAATAGGTACCACTCCAGTGGGAAGGTAAACGGCGTTTCTGTGCACTGCTCTGGTTTCGCCAGAAGCGGCTTAGACATGCTGGCCACATGACCCGGAAGCTGTACGCCAGCTCCCTCGGCCAATAAAGCGAGATGAGCGCCGCAACCCCAGAGTCGGCCATGACTGGACCTAATGGTCAGGGGTCCCTTTACCTTTACCTTTAACGCACATAGTATTTGGTCTGGGTTCCTCTCTATTCACGTCCAGCTGGGAGGACGAGTTGTCTCACTGCTACAATTGCTTGCCAATCCTCAGGCATCCTCATGCAAAGACAAAGATCTCGTGCCATGAATCTGCCTGCTGATCGGGACGGCATGTGCTGCCTTCGGCAGTCGGAACGGCAGGACTGCAAACCCGATCCCAAAAGTTAGAGCGTTATGTCGCTGGACTGTCCTGATCTTGGGAGGTCATGAGAACAGGCGGAGGTGGAATGGTTAACTTTTCACACCTCTGCCTTGGGTGTTGCAAATCCCCGTTTAATCAAGAGGCCCGCCACCTTCAGAAAGCAAAACCTGCCCAGGCCAGTGTTCTGGTTTCCAGCATTTCTCAACACTTGCTGAGGAGTGGTTTTAAGTTCTAGAAGGCAAAGATCCCAGTCTGCTGCAGCTCGGATGACAAATTGCTCCTCCGAAGGTGCTATTTGCCTTGGGAGGAAACCCCCAGGGGTAGCTGTGTGGGGTTCCCCACCCCCAAAGCAAACTGCTTCGATGGAGGGATTTCCCTTTGAACTGTAGCCAGTTTAACACGTACCCACCCACCCACCCCCAACTCCAATTCTTCCCTGCCACCAGCATGCTGTGGTCTCAATTTATCATTGCCCTTTCAGTGGATGCGTTTTTAAAAGTACATGTTAAAATGCTAAGACGCATTTAATGTTGTGTGTGTTTTGGCCAATTACGTGGAGTCAACTGGAGGGTGTGTTCAGCCTGGTCTGCTTAAAGATGCACTAGATGTCAGCCTTTCTGTGTCACTGCAGTGGGTTGCCCTCCATTGATCTGGCTGTTGGCAATGGAGTCCATGTTTGCCCTTGATCTGATGTGCAGCTGTTCCAGCATCGCAGGTGCAAACAAAGTGCTATCTCTGGCAAGCAAGGTGCAAACAAAATCATGGACATGCCCAAAGTTCTCAGTTGTTTCTCTCGCTGAACACGAGCCCCTTTGAATTTGCCCCCGAGCCCTGACTTCAAGCGCCAAAGTCCTCACGCAGCACACATCGGCCGTTTTTATGCAAAAAGTTATTGTGCATTGTGCTGTTTTGCTCAGTTAACGCAGCTCTATGTTTTAGCCAATATATATTTAACAGCTAACACAGAAGATTCACCCACTGGCATGTAATGCTAACGGGGAGCAAGGCTCTCATTCACCTATGGCTTATGCAAGAAATACTGTTTACAAGAAAATTTATGCAAGAAATCTGGCACAAGTGCTGTGCCAGAATTTTACCCTATGGTTTTTGGCTGTTCTCCCTTGATAAATGAGGAAAAGGCATTGCCTTCTAAAATTACCAAGGGGAGAGGAACTTTCTCATGGGGTGGTGGTGCAGGGGTGTCATTGCACTTCTTAAGTTTTTTTCTTTTCTTCCCATACTGCAAAATCGCATCACCAGCCACCTGCACTTTGCAGTTTTCCGGGGCAGGGCCAGATTTAGGTTTGATGAGGCCCTAAGCTACTGAATGTAATGGGGCCCTTTATATGTCCAGCTGTCCATTGTCAACAACAAATTGTCACTGTTTTTTTTGTGTTGAATATATGCAGTATAATAATAATTTTTTATACCCTGCCTATCTGGCTGAGTTTCCCCAGTCACTCTGAGAGGCTCCCAATTGAGTGTTAAAAACAAGACAATACAATACGTCAAAGTGCAAGTAGATAAAGAGGTACCTCTCCAGGCGGGAAGGTAAACGGCGCTTCCGTGCGCTGCTCTGGTTCGCCAGAAGTGGCTTAGTCATGCTGGCCACATGACCCGGAAGCTGTACGCCGGCTCCCTTGGCCAATAAAGCGAGATGAGCGCCGCAACCCCAGAGTCGGCCACGACTGGACCTAATGGTCAGGGATCCTTTTACCTTTACCTTTAAACTGGTTCTTACCAGTTTTGTGGTCGGACCATGCTCTTTCCATACGTTACACTGGCTTCACGGATAATGGGCAACAGAAATTCCATTTCAGTGGCCATGGTGGCAGCCAGGCTCTTCTGTTCTTAACTCTTCACAAGGGACTTTTTTAAATCAGGAAGTGCGGGCAGCCAGGGAAGAAATATTGGGAAATAATATTTGGTAATATTTACTGGAAAGAAAAACATATGCCCCACTCTCATCCACCTCTCACTGGATCATGTTTAGCTTGCATTCTGCAGCAGAATTCTAGAAATCACTAAAATACCAGGTGCCAGCTCCATGGCAACTCAGAGCAGAGCCTTCTGTGTGGCTGCCCCTGCTTTTGTGGAACAGCATCTGTACTGATGGAAGACAGCCCCTCCCCACTATTTGTACTTTCTGGAAACAAACTGAAGGTGTTCAGGGTTCCTTCCAACTCCGTGAATCTATTGGTCTCTTTGCCTTGGGTGTTTTTTCCTTGTGTTGTTTGCAAAACCCTCCTTTTAGTTGTTTTTGCCGCATGCTTGCAAATTGCCTTGAGGCTTAAACGTGATGTGTCAGTTAATGGAATGCTAAAATTAGGGTTGGTGGGATAAGGGAAGCTCGAACTCCCGTAGCCGGTTAAATTTTTTAAAAGCACCCTAAGAACGAGGCAGAAAAATGGAAGCTTCTTTTCACAGGGGGAAGGAAACTCTGGGGAAATTGAGAGGATGGATTTCTGCACAGCTCTAATGAGAATCAAATTCTGGCAGCTTTGCAGCTAAGTTGGCTTAGTTTTTCCGAGATAAAGGAAACCAGGAGAGGGGGAGGAAGAAGTGATGATGGCAGAGGAGGCTGCATTCATGCAACACTCCCGTGGGAGCCCTTCCTAGCCAAACCACATTTTCCGTGCATCGTATTATTTCTTAATTGCCTCCATATCCCACCTTTCCCTTAAGGTGGTGTGCAACACTCTCCGTCTCCCCACAACAACCCAGTGAGAGGTAGGTTAGGCAGAGAGTGAGTGACTGGCCCCAGATCACTCAGGGAGCTCCCTGGAAAGCTGGGGATTTGAACCCTGGTCTCCCATGTCCTGGTCTGACACTCTAACCACTGTGCCATGCTGTTGTACAGGAAGGAAGTCCATAGCCAGTGCAAAGTGGCTGTAGGTACGCTGTCCAGAAATCTATCAGCAAAGGGATCTCATACAAGCAGTGCTCTTTTCCTTCACAACGCAGATCTGTCCTTGCGAAGCGGCTTAACAAATTCAGACTTTTTGAACCCAGGACTGTTCATCCCGATGGGTTGTACAGGGTCTCAGGACAGAGATGCATTTTGCTGTCCCACTGCCTGAAGGTGCCGGCGGTTTCAACCAGAGAATTCTTGGCATGCCAAACTCTGCTGTGGACTCTGCTTTGCTATGGAGTAAAAATGGTTTGTTTTCCTTTGTGCTGGGAAACCTCAAGGCTGGGGGCCAGGTGTGGCCCTTCACAGCTCTCTGTCTGGCCCTTGGAACTCTCCCTAAGCCACACCCCTCACTGGTCCTCCTTCTCTCCTTCCTTGACTGTTTTCCCCTGATTGGAATGTGTCTTTGAAACACTGATGGATGCTTCTTGCTAGGCTGGATGGAGAGAGGGAGGCGTGTGAATGTGTGGAGAAGCTACTGTGCAATAGTCAAATTTGCATCCATTGCTCTACCCACTTTTGCCTCTAGCCCCACCCACCACTGGCAGGTGGCCCCTGGAGGGTTGCCTAGAAGGGAATGCGGCCCTTTCCTGCTTTATGTCATCAAGGATCATGTCTTGCAGTGGTAGCTGGCCGCATGCCCTCCAAGTCTTGATGAACTCCAATTCCCATCAGCCCCAGCCAGTGTGGTCAGTAGTCAGGGATGATGGGAGCTGTAGTCCATCAACATCTGGGCTTCTGGAGCCTCAGCTCCCCTATGCATGGTGTCTTCCTTAGCAGAACTAGCCCAAGAAACAGCATTTGAATAAGCACCAAATGCTTCTCCTTCCCTTCTCCCCATATATCTTGGCGTCTAATTTTCCAGCTGGGGTGTTGGTGGGCGAATCCCTCCCTTTTGCCCATCTCGTCTGTCTGCAACGGCCTGTTTCCGACCCAGGCGCATAAGCAGCAAACCTCGACCGTGCTTATTGGGGCTGGTGGCAGCCTGCAGCACGACGGCCTGTCCATCACGGAACTGTTTTAAATTTAGGAGGTGAGACGGAACAAAAGGCTGGCCGTGTTAGGCAGACAAATGGGTGACTGATTACGAAAGTCAGCTGTGTGTGTATTGTTTGGCAAGAGCGATCGGAGACAGACACGCACACATGGCCTGTGATGGGTGTTGTGGGAAAGCTGTCCTTAAGGCAGGAGAGAACGTCAGACGAGCCCAACTTCTGCCCCAGGCCAAAGACCCATCTAGTCCAGCACTTTGCTCTCTGTGGCCAACCAGATGCCTCTTGGAAGAAGCTCATAAGCTGGACCTGAGTGCAACAGTGGCTCCCTCCCTACTTGGAAGCCCCAGCATCCTGCTTCCTCTCTCTCTCTCTCTCTCTATATATATATATAAATTTCAACATACCAATTATTATACATTCCCCAGAACATCACATCTTATACAATCTTTTTGGACTTCCATCAGCACCTCTGATGATCCACCATTTTTATCATTTCTTCTGCATTTCTTAAATTCTTATTGCCTTTAATTATCTTAACTCACAATCCACCTCTTTAATCATTTTTGCAATAATTCACATAATTTACCTCACAAAACCTCTTGCAAACCTACAAACGTAATCTGGTCATCACAACTACTTTTCAAATAGTCCGTAAATTTACACCAGTCTTCTGTGAATCTCTGGTCCCGCAGGTTTCGAATTCTTCCGGTTAGTTTATCCAATTCTGCATAGTCCATCAATTTCATCCTCCATTCACCCCAGCATCCTTCTTCCAACAGGGGAAGGTACCAGTGCCACAGTTAGACTCATGCGCCATGCATTTGTCTAATCCTCGTTTGGAGCCACCTGAGTCAGTGGCCATCCCTACCTCTTGGCTACTCTCTGTGAAACCTGCACTGGCTCACCCCACTTCCAGATCCCAGCACTCTGCTGTGGTAATGGCTCCTCATGGCATGTTATGAGAGTGACCGTGCTTTACTTCCATAGGGGCTGCCAGATCACAGGGCACATTTATATGCAGAGATTTTGATATAGCAACATGCACCTGCTCTCCTTAAATATGATTCAGAGCCTCTGCAGAGGTGTGTGGGCGGTGTTTTTCAGGAAACTTGTAGTTCTGATACTCTTGCTTATTTGAACTGTAGATTCCCAGTCGTTGGCATCCATCTGTCTCAGGAGACAATGGAGGAGTGTGCCTTCAGGGGTGAAGTCCAACCATTGGAGAGTTACAGCACCTGCTTTGGTTGCAGAGACTGATATGGGAGAGACATGTTTTGTTGTAGCTGGGGCAGGTTGGTTGTGCTGATGCAGATGTACCATGGCATTTCTTCTCTCTGTTGTTGTTTAGTCGTTTAGTCGTGTCCGCCTCTTCGTGACCCCATGGACCAGAGCACGCCAGGCACTCCTGTCTTCCACTGCCTCCCACAGTTTGGTCAAACTCATGCTGGTAGCTTCGAGAACACTGTCCCACCATCTCGTCCTCTGTCGTCCCCTTCTCCTTGTGCCCTCCATCTTTCCCATCATCAGGGGCTTTTCCAGGGAGTCATGTCTTCTGTTATGAGGTGGCCAAAGTATTGGAGCCTCAGCTTCAGGATCTGTCCTTCCAGTGAGCACTCAGGGCTGATTTCCTTCAGAATGGATCTGTTTGATCTTCTTGCAGTCCATGGAACTCTCAAGAGTCTCCTCCAGCACCAGAATTCAAAAGCATCCATTCTTCGGCAATCAGCCTTCTTTATGGTTCAGCTCTCACTTCCATACATCACTACTGGGAAAACCATAGCTTTAACTATACTGACCTTTGTCGGCAAGGTGATGTCTCTGCTTTTTAAGATGCTGTCTAGGTTTGTCATTGCTTTTCTCCCAAGAAGCAGGCGTCTTTTAATTTCGTGACTGGTGTCACCATCTGTTAGGCTTATTATTGTATGTATTGGCATCAACTGCTGATGTCAAACACTAAAAAATTATCAGTTAGGGAAAAAATGCATATCTCTAAAAACACATACAGTGGTACCTCGGGTTAAGAACTTAATTCGTTCTGGAGGTCGGTTCTTAACCTGAGGTACCACTTTAGCTAATGGGGCCCTCCCGCTGCCACCACCCAATGGCACCGCACGGAAATGCTGTTTACCTTCCCACTGGAGTGGTACCACTTTATCTACTTGCACCTCGTGCTTTTGAACTGCTAGGTTGGCAGGAGCAGGGACCGAGCAACGGGAGCTCACCCCGTCGCGGGGATTCGAACCGCCGACCTTCTGATCGGCGAGCCCTAGGCTCTGTGGTTTAACAATCCAATCCAATCTGGAAGTTGCTACAGCATGGAGCATACAAGGGGCTGCTGCCAGCAAACCAACTGGAGCGGGAGAAAGGCAGTTCCCACCGAGGCCACCTGAGCCTCCGGTGACTGTGTTGAACCCATGATCGCCCGCAAGTTGCAGGCCTAGCTCCTTGCAAGGAAGAGCAACCCCACTGAGAGCAGCCTGGCTCCCCACCTCCCAGATGTGGGAACTTGGGACACATAATGCCTCTGTCTTTTCAGGATTCAGATTCAGTTTACTGGCCCACATCCAAATTGGGGGGGGGGGGAATTAACAGTATCTATGTTTCTGCAAAGAATCTTGGAGGTGGTTTGCATGGATCTAGCAAGTCATTAGTCGTGGGAGGGAAGGAATAAATCTTGGCAAGCGCAGTGCCAAAAAGCCGAAGCAAAGTGGGGCGAGGGGAGATACCTGAGATGAAGAGTAAGAAATTCCAGCCTTCTCCGCTCTGTGTACATTCCATTGATACTGCAAGTCATTTTGCAGCCTAGAGAACTCTTTCTCCTTTCTCTTCGCCCTCCCCACCGTCGCATGATCAGCCCACGGCAGGGTTGCGATGCTGGCTCCCAGCTCCCATTCTCCCCAGGCAGCATGGCCAATGGTTAGGGGTGTTGATAGTTGTAGCTCGTATTTCTATTGGCAATATGTTCATATATGCAATGATGGCAGCCAGAATATTAGTGGCAAGGAACTGGAAAGATGAAGCAATACCTACAATAGCAGAGTGGCAAGCCCTAAGGATAGAATATCTACAGCTAGCAAAGATGACAGGGAGAGTAAGAGATCAATCGAAACAGAATGTATATAAAGAATGGAGAATATTTAAAGAATACCTTAAAAATTATTGTAAGAATCAGAATCTCCTGGCAGAACTAGAGTGATTCTTGTAAATAAAAGGTGGAAATTATATTATGTCTGGACATACGGAAATAATTAAGTTAATTTGAGACTGTGCATTATAAAGGAAAGAATAGATATAGTAAATGAAAATATTTGGAAGTCTTTTTTAGCTAATTCACAGTAATGCTTTTGTTCTTTTTTGTGAGTTTGTAAATATGATATGGCATTTACATATATGAAATTTATAGTATTATTTTTTCTTTTACTTTTCTTCATTTTCTCTGTATTAAATGTTGTTCTGTTTTTATATTTTTAAAATTCAAATCAATAAAGATGTATTAAATACGATAGTTGTAACTCGACAACACCTGGAGGGGCGCCAGGATCCCCAGCCCAGTTGTCGTGTCACTTCTCTGTTTAATGCTGAGAAAATCCTTATGTTGGCCTGTTTCAACAAGCGGCGCATGGTGGGACAGGCTGTGGTCTTAAACCAAGATCACGTTCATACCGTACATTTAAAGCGCTGTTATACCACTTAAAAAAAAGTCATGGCTTCTCCCAAATATTCTGGGAGTTACTGTTTAAGCGATCTGTTTGGAGACCTCCCCCGGTCACCTCCCAGAGCTACAATTCCTAGAGTTCCCTAGGAAGATTGATGGTTAAATCACTCTGGGAATTGTAGCTCTGGGGAGGGGAACAGGGCTCACCTAACAACTCACAGCACCTTTAACAAACTTCAGATCCCAGGATACTTCGGGGGAAACAAAGACTGTTTAAAGTGGTACCGTAGTGCTTTAGATGTGTGGTGTGAACGTGGGCCAAATTGTTCTTCTCTGGATTTTCTTAAAGCTTACTCTTTAGGAAGACTCCTCCAGAGTGGGAGGTTTGGGACAGGAATGCAATATTTCCTCAGCATCTCATCAGGCCTGTCAGCCCAGCTGGCTGTTAAATGGGTGGTTTTGCTCTTTGATGTCGTAGGGTGGGACTTGGCACATCAAAACTCGTGTGTAACTGGGGAAGCATTCTTTTGATATCCGCAAGTGAAAGGGGTGGAATCGTCCTGTATCTTGAGTTCCCATCCTAAACCCAAAAGACTTGTTGAGGAGAGCACACTCTGAATTTCATGTCCCAGCACAAAGGAGGTGAAAGAGGCAGACCTTGAGCATCTCTGAGATCCATGACTGCTGCTTCATGGCATAGTGAGGAACAGCTTTTGTAAGGGGGCTGTGGCAGGCCTGGTCCTCCTGAGAACATGGAAAGAACCCTGCCCATCTAGTCCAGCAGCCAGTTCTCACGGTGGACAAACCAGATACCCATGTGAAGCTTGCAAGCGGGACCTGAGTGCAACATCACTCTTCCCTCTTGTGATTCCTGGCAGCTGGCCTACTGAGGCATACAGCCTCTGACAATGGAGGCAGAACATAGCGATTGTGCCTATGAGCCACTGTTAGCCTCTTTCTCCCTCCCAACCATTCAGGTCCCCACTGCTGTTGGGGAAAGGCTGTGGCTCACCTGCTTTTTGCATGCAGTAGTTGTGTGGCAAGACCCTCAAGCCGCCGCCCCCCATTGTTGTTGTTGTTTAGTCGTTTAGTCGTGTCCGACTCTTCGTGACCCCCTGGACCAGAGCACGCCAGGCACTCCTGTCTTCCACTGCCTCCCGCAGTTTGGTCAAACTCATGCTGGTAGCTTCGAGAACACTGTCCCACCATCTCGTCCTCTGTCATCCCCTTCTCCTTGTGCCCTCCATCTTTCCCAACATCAGGGTCTTTTCCAGGGAGTCTTCTCTTCTCATGAAATGGCCAAAGTCTTGGAGCCTCAGCTTCAGGATCTGTCCTTCCAGTGAGCACTCAGGGCTGATTTCCTTCAGAATGGAGAGGTTTGATCTTCTTGCAGTCCATGGGACTCTCAAGAGTCTCCTCCAGCACCACAATTCAAAAGCATCCATTCTTCGGCGATCAGCCTTTTTTATGGTCCAGCTCTCACTTCCATACACCACTACTGGGAAAACCATAGCTTTAACTATATGGACCTTTGTTGACAAGGTGATGTCTCTGCTTTTTAGGATGCAGAGACATCACCTTGACCCCCCCCCATTAGGGTAAATAAATTCACAAAGACATGCATATTTTGTTTAAGGTTTTTGGGCAAAAATTTGGCCACAACTTTATTGATTTCAGGAATGAGAGCGGTATTAGCTTTAGGCATTGGCAAGATTATATATCTGACTCCTGCCCTGTTTGCAGGAAGTCTGTAAGGGTAAACCACCCAAAGGGAAATTGGGGGAACCCACCTGCATCTCCCCTGGTGTTCCCAGAGGCCTGGCATGACCCTCACCTTTCAAGCGAACTTCAGACAGGAACCAGGCCCTGGCTTCCTTTAACGGAATACCCTTGAAACTGGAGGGGCAGGCGATGGCCAACCTCCCCTCCCCCATTCACCATAAGCCAATACTTAACCACCAAACCTTACAAAGTTGTGACGATTGCTAAGAGGTAGGCAAAAACCAAGTGGCCCGTGCCAATTTGCCAAATGGAAAAAATTCCTACCCGGCCCCCGACTTAAGCTGGGCAACCAACCAAAGTCCAAAGCAAGGCCAAAGGATCTAAATTAAAGGGAGGGTGGGCGGGTGTTCAGCAGCACAAAGCAGGAGCCAATCACACATCACGCTGCCGCTTTTATACTTTCTTCCACTATCACTCTTTGACATGATTGGGCAATAGCCCTGGGTGATTGTGGTGCCAGCCTGGCATTGAGGGCGATAGCTCCACCCACGCTAGGGTGGGGTGAACCAGGCTGAGAGCCTGCCCGCAATCAGGACCATCTATTAAGATGATCCCATTTCCCTGACGTTTCCTGGTGAACTGCTGCCAGTCCGCGTAGACATCACTAAGCTCGATGGGCCCAGTGGTCTAAGGCAGCCTCCTCTATTCCTGTTGGCAAATGATGCTTCTTTCCTGGCCTCTCCCTCTAGGGATGAGGACTTGAGCTTTCCTATCTTCAGTGATTTATCAAGTAAGCTTTCAGCAGCTCTGAGCGACAACAGTTCTTGTTGCTCTCCCAGGAGTACATGGCCAAAGCCAGGAGGCATCGCACGCAGGATTCGTCTTTGGGTAAAACAGCCAAGTCCCTCGCTGTAGCTGGATCTTCTCTCTCCAGTTTGTTGGCAGGGCTGGAATGCTAATCGGTTGGATTACTGCAACCAAGAATCTCTTGCGTGATTAAAAAAAGATGCCCCTAGTGACAAATTTGGTTCCCTCTCTTAAATAGGTGCATGACACAAATTTGTTGAATTCCATCACTCCGGCTTATGCCAGCATGGTGCCTTCCAAGTTTTTTGGACTACAATTCCTATTGGTTCTATCCTGCACGGTGAAGGCTGCCTTAATTCTGCAGAACTCCAAGACTATAGCAGGATGATGCTCCTAATCTTGCAGTAACTGTTTTACTTGTCTATAATGTCCCTTTGAACTCTGATGATGCCTCTTGCTTCCTAGATCTGTAGGCATGTTTAAGTAAATTAACACTTGTTGCTCCTCCCAGTTTTGTTTCTGGTCCCTCCCACACCTGGCATGTGGCCCTTGGAACATTGCCTAGAAGGGAAGGTGGCCCTGGGGCTGGGAAAGGTTTCCCTTTTTTGATAGAGCAGCTCTTGTCCTGATGAATCCTTCTGACCTCTGTCTGTCTGAATGCCCTTGAACACTAAAGCAAGCTGCGTGTCGGATGCACGTTCAGGACACACTGCCGCTCTTGGCATTCCAGTTGGGGACTCCGATGAGCTTGTGCCAAAGCTGGAGGGCTCAGCTGGGTCTCTTTTGACACAGTGGCCGCACATGACCCCCCCCCACCTTTCCCCCATACTTTTCATAAATTGCATAAAGGAGTTTTAAGGGATTATATGAGTGCCATGCAGAGGCTGCTCCCAGCTAACGTCCTAAGCCCTGGGCATGGATCTGGCGTGTAATTCCTGTCCTTGTGAACTCTTTCTAAAAAGGGAAAGCACCTTGGGCCACAAAATATCAAAATTCCATAGCAAAAACTTACTGCTTACGTGCACAAAACCTTTGTCCACAACAACTATGGAGAGTGTTTCCCTCTCTGTCTCTCTTTTGAAGGGGGAGTAATCTTTTATTTTGATGTTTCAAGAGTTTGTGTTGAAGAGTTATTGGGGTTGTTTGAACCTTTTCAAGCACCACAGGATAGTTGGCACAGAACTACTTGCAATAAATTAGCCCAGAGATCAAAAAGGCGCAGATTAACCTAACGCAGGAAATCCTTTCCTATGTGGAAAGGTTGCAATGCTTTGGGGGTTTGGAGAAATGACTACTAAAGGAGAGGTGGACATGATAAAGGTAAAGGGACCCCTGACCATTAGGCCCAGTCGTGACCAACTCTGGGGTTGTTGCGCTCATCTCGCTTTATTGGCCGAGGGAGCCGGCGTACAGCTTCCGGGTCATATGGCCAGCATGACTAAGCTGCTTCTGGAGAACCAGAGCAGCGCACGGAAACGCCGTTTACCTTCCCACCGGAGTGGTACCTATTTATCTACTTGCACTTTGTGCTTTCGAACTACTAGGCTGGCAGGAGCAGGGACTGAGCAACGGGAGATTCGAACCGCCAGCCTTCTGATTGACAAGTCCTAGGCTCTGTGGTTTAACCCACAGCGCCACCCACATCCCTACAGCGTATTAAAATTCTGCATGAACAGGAGAAAGTGGATATTCTCCAGTGGTGCTACCCATTGAAGTGGAATGTTGGGAGATTCCGGACAGTGCTGGTTCATGCTGCACAGAGTTAAACTATGGAACTCCCTTCCACGGGGGGGGGGGTGTCACTGACTTTGGCTGGCTTTCAAAGAGGATTAGACAGATCTGTGGAGGAGAAAGCTCTAGATGGCTACTAGCCACAATGGCGATGTTCTGTCTGTTGTCAGTGACATTCCGCTTCCGAATACAGTGGTACCTCGGGTTACATTCGCTTCAGGTTACATACGCTTCAGGTTACAGACTCTGCTAACCCAGAAATAGTGTTTCAGGTAAAGAACTTTGCTTCAGGATAAGAACAGAAATCGTGCCGCAGCAGCGTGGCGGCAGCGGGAGGCCCCATTAGCTAAAGTGGTCTTCAGGTTAAGAACAGTTTCAGGTTAAGTACGGACCTCCGGAACGAATTAAGTACTTAACCCGAGGTACCACTGTACTAGTTGCTGGAAACCCTGGGAGGGGAGAAGACTGCTGTGCTTGGGCCATAGCTGTCAAAGTTTTCCTTATTTTTAAGGGAAATGCCCTTATTCCGAATAGGATTCCTCGCAAGAAAAGGGAAAAGTTGACAGCTATGGCTTGGGCCCAGCTTTCCAGGCTTACCACTGGGGCATCTGGTCGTCCGCTGTGAAAACAGGATGCAGGGCTAGACAGGTCTTTGGCCTGATCCACCCACCTCCTTTGTGAACATGCTGGATCACAGCCTCTTTACGGAACCAAAGACCTCGCTTGCTGGACCCAGAATCCAGCATGACTTCAAGATTCTTGCTCAACATCCTTAGTTCCCGGCAGTTTTAGCCAATCCCTAATTCTGGCACCAGAAGTGACTCTCTCTCTCTCTGTGTTTCCTCTTTTTAGCACTGGGGAAAAGTACCCAAACTACTTTACGGCAGCTTTTCCTGACTCTCCAGCTTCCACCCTCCCTGACACCTGGTTAGAGGAGAGGCTGAGCCAGGATCTCGGGTGATTGGCCAGCAATCCTGGTCGCAGTGCCAACAGATGTTTCTGCTGCTTGTGTTCACCTCTTTCCCCCACCCCCCACAGCCAGTGCCAGCCTGGTCCCCATCCAGCATGTTGTCACCCGGCACTGGGAACACTGTCCTGGCTACACTTCGCTGCACGTTTTGTGAGAGAACAGCCGGGCCATGTGTTGTGAAGCAGCTCTGGGAGAAGGAACAGGGAGGGACCCGTGTTCCTGGTGGGTTGGTTTGTTTGTTTTCAAAGGCTTCCTTCCCAAAAATTAGTTGGGCCCTTAAGCCGTGTCAGGATCTGGGTGGGCTGCAGGTACAGGGATATTGGGGAGGGGAGCTAGCAGGCCGCTCTCCAGAAAGGACTGCTCTGTGGGTGGAATAGATGGTTGAAATACGGTTGCTTTTTTGCGTATGTGAAATATACTTGGAGTCGAGAGTGGATTTCATGCTCTTTATTCAGCTCATAGTGGTGAGGAGGAATGGAAGTTCCCCCAGAATGTCTGCTTTATATACATTATTTACACAATGGGCTGCACGTGATTGGCTAATTCCAGGATTCTCCTGTAGGCCAATCAGGTCGCGGATTCACTTCCATCTGGAGCTGGATTGGGTGGCTCCTGCGGACCAGTCATACTGCTGCATTGTTCTAGGACCAATCAGACTGCTGCATTCTGAATCCTGTTGTTCTAGGACCAATCAGACTGCTGCATTTTGGATCCTCTTCAACTCAGTACATAACAGTATGTGTAGCTCCTTAGCACTTCCTGCTTTAGAGAGAATAAAAACCAGTGTTTCCCAAACTTTTTTGGGCCACTGCCCCCTTGGTTCCATAAACTCATCCCTCTACCCTATAAAGAGCGTTGATCAGAAAAGCAGCTTGCACAACCTACTAAGGAAGATGAATAAAACGCAAAACAGTAACAAGGAATTGCTCATTTATTAAATCTAATTACAGCTACTTAGTTTAATTAAGCTGACAAAATTGAACTTAATCAGTGGTACCAGCTTTTCAAAGTCTGATGGTCGTGTGCATTTCCAGTGCCCCCAGGTAACCCCACCACTCCCCCAGGGGGTAATACTGTCCCCTTTGGAAACCACTGGCTTAAACCCTTGCATTTGACCATGAGTCAAGGCTTCTCCCACCACCCAACTTGCTTCACCCCAGATGTTTTGTGCTACGTTTCTCATCAGCCCTAGCAAGTGCAGCCCACGTCCAGGGATGTTATGGCCAACTTCCTCTGGAGTGGGGGGTCACCAGCTTGGGGAAGGCTGAAGCAGACCTTTCATACTGGGCAATTGGGACTTCACTGCAAGAAGAGATCGGGGCACGCAAGCTTGAAATCCAGCTTTTAATTTTGAACGAGGTTGGTTTTGAAACGGGGCATGCCATGCAAAACCTTATTTACGTTAAAGTTGCAACAAAACTCTTGTTGTGTGGAGTGCTGCTACTCAATAGTCCAACCACTCGGATCCATTTCCTAATCATCTCCCTTTGCATCAGGTTTTTCATCCCAGCAATTGCATTTCATGGCTGCTAAGGTGGCGCTGTGGGTTAAACCACAGAGCCTAGGACTTGCCGATCAGAAGGTTGGCAGTTTGAATCCCCGCGACGGGGTGAGCTCCCGTTGCTCGGTCCCTGCTCCTGCCAACCTAGCAGTTCAAAAGCATGTCAAAGTGCAAGTAGATAAATAGGTACCGCTCCGGCGGGAAGGTAAACGGTGTTTCCATGCGCTGCTCTGGTTTGCCAGAAGTGGCTTAGTCATGCTGGCCACATGACCTGGAAGCTGTACGCCAGCTCCCTCGGCCTATAAAGCGAGATGAGTGCTGCAACCCCAGAGTCGGCCATGACTGGACCTAATGGTCAGGGGTACCTTTACCTTTTTTAAGGATGCTTAGTCCCCATTGGGTTTTAAAAACCCGTTTTTCGAAGGGTTTGGCTCATTTTTACTCAAACCTCTGGGTTTCCACAAGCCTGCTGCCGCCTTCCTCTTTATGCGTGGATGGTGCTGTTAAGGCTATTTAAGGAATGACACACACACCTTGGACATTGGAAATGGCAGGAGCGATATTACACACCCCTTGGCATTCACGGATATGGCGTACATGATGGCAGGCCGTTGCTTGTGGCCGTGTTGTGTCTGAGCCTCAAGATCACTGACGTGGGTCGCCTTCTTTTCCTCCCCAAAGGTTGACTGGGAATGAACCCCTGACCATCCTCCCTCTGACTTCAGAAATGGAGGAAGCTGCCGTCAAGGCCCATTACAAAGTCTGTGACCGCCTGAAACTGGAGAAGAAGCAGCGGAGGATGTGCCGGCGAGATCCCGGGGTGGCCGAGACCCTGATGGAAGCCATCAGCATGAGCGCCCTCGAGTGCCAGTACCAGTTCCGCTTTGAGCGGTGGAACTGCACCCTCGAGGGGCGCTATCGGGCCAGCCTTCTGAAGAGAGGTGAGCAGTCGGAGGAGGGAGGCCATGGAACGGGAATGGGGGAGTCTCTGGACCGAGGGCCAGATGTGGCCCTCCAGGTGTCTGTGTCTGGCTATCAGGGCTCTGACAGCTTGGGGGTTGGTGGTGGGATGGCAATGAGTGGGCAGAGGGAACAGACTCGGAGGAGAAGGTATCAGAAGCTGCAAAGGCAACAGGGCTTAGTGAGCTGGGAGAGTCTGTGGTAGAGAGAAGTCCAGAATCAGAGGCAGAAGCTGAAGCAGGAGAGAAGGAGGCCAAGAGGCAGAGAGGAGTCTGACTGGTGAGGAATTATGGGTGTCTCCCTCTCCTGCTGCAACAAGCTCCCCTCTCCCCTGATCTCCCAGGGGATTAAAGGGTTGAGCAGACACCTGACTCACCATGTTGAGGAACATTGGGAGAAGCTACTCTAAGCAAAAGCTGGTTCCTGTTGCGTGCTTAGAGAATACTCTTTTTTCATGATTCTGGCTTTGTCTGCCATTTAGAGGGGGGCATAAGCTAGACAGTGCATAAACGTCTCACCTTCATTTATTAGAAAACCTACGTTAGTCAGCCTTTTCTAGCTTATGGAATTTCATTTTCAGCAAACACTGTCCTAATGCTTCCGTGCGCACTCTGTGGGCCACAAGGATTATAATAATAATTTATTACTTATACCCCGCCTATGTGGCCGGGCCTCCCCAACCACTATGGGCAGCTCCCAACAGAATATTTAAAACACGATCAAACATTAAAAGCTTCACTAAACAGGGCTGCCTTCAGATGTCTTCTAAAAGTCAGTTGTTTATTTCCTTGACATCTGATGGGAGGGCGTTCCACAGGGCAGGTGCCACTACCGAGAAGGCCCTCTGCCTGGATCCCTGTAACTTCACTTCTTGCAGTGAGGGAACTGCCAGAAGGTCCTCAGAACTGGACCTCAGTGTCTGGGCTGAACGATGGAGGTGGAGATGCTCCTTAGAGACATACAACGAGGATTTTAAAAGATGTAAACCCAAACCCGTGTGTGTGTGTGTGTGTGTGTGTGTGTGTGTGTGTGTGTGTAGCTCTGTAGGCTTAACTGGTGCCATCTTCCTCTGGGTAACAATGCCATTGTCCTTTGCAGGTTTCAAGGAGACAGCCTTCCTTTACGCCATCTCTTCGGCAGGACTCACGCATGCCATGGCCAAGGCCTGCAGTGCCGGGCGGATGGAGCGATGCACCTGCGACGAGGCCCCCGACCTAGAGAACCGGGAGGCCTGGCAATGGGGTGGCTGCGGCGACAACCTCAAGTACAGCAACAAGTTTGTCAAGGAATTCCTGGGGAAGAAGTCCAACAAGGACCTGCGAGCCAGGGTGGACTTCCACAACAACCTGGTCGGCATGAAGGTGAGGCTGTGTGAGTGATGGAGGCGATAGTTCTTCTTCTTCTTCTTCTTGAATGATTGGATTTATATACAGTGGTACCTCTGGTTACGTACTTAATTCGTTCCGGAGGTCCGTTCTTAACCTGAAACAGTTCTTAACCTGAAGCACCACTTTAGCTAATGGGGCCTCCTGCTGCTGCCATGCTGCTGGAGCACGATTTCTGTTCTCATCCTGAAGCAAAGTTCTTAACCCGAGGTACTATTTCTGGGTTAGCGGAGCCTGTAACCTGAAGTGTATGTAACCTGAGGTACCACTGTACCATCCTATACCTGGAGGTCTCAGGGCAGTTCATAGAAAAGATCAACAGAAAAACTACAATATATATAATTAACATAAAAACAACAACCTTCTCCCAACCTTCTCCCTAGACAGAGCCACCCTTTAAAAGGGCATAGCATGTCAATCAGATCAACCAAAGGTCTGGTTCTTGCCTGACACCTAAAGGTGTATAATGAAGGCACCATGTGAACTTCCCTGGGGAGAGCATTCCACAGATGGGGAGCCACTGGAGAGAAGGCCCTGTTCTCGTGTTGCCACCCTCTGGACCTCTCGAGGAGGGGGCACATGAAGAAGGGCCTCAGAAGATGATCACAGGGTCTGGGTAGGTTCCTATGGAGAGAAGCAGTCCTTGGGTTATTGTGGTCCTGATACTGCCAACACGGATAGCATTAAAAGAGGATTAGACAAATTCGTGGAGGAGAAGGCTATCAATGGATTCTAGCCATGATGGTTTCCAAGGTCAGAAGCAGTAATGCTACTGAATTCCAGCTCCTAGGAATCGCAGGTGCTCAAGTCCTGCTTGCAGGTATCTTGTTGGTCAGTGTGGTTCTCCCCACTCTCTAGACCAGCGGTTCTCACCCTGTGGGTCCCCAGATGTTGTTAGACTACAGCTCCCATCATCCTTGAGCTCTAGCCTTGCTAGCTAGGGGTGGTGGGAGTTGTAGTTCAACAACATCTGGGGACCCACAGGTTGAGAAAGGCTGCTCTAGACAGAGTTGGCAGGTCAGGTTTTGCATCAAAGGCCAGTTCTCCCCTTGCCTTTGAGGTGTTGCTTTGGAGACAACTTTGTAGTGTTCCCAAATGGGACTTCTTGCAGGAAAAGAACAAGCACTATGGAAATCTGGTGCAGTTCAAGTGGGGAGAATGAAAGGGATCACACTCCAACAACTCGGGAATCTGATCATTCACCTTATTTCCACCCCGGCCCTGCTGTCTAACCCTCCAAAAAAAGTGGCGTCCTGTGTCGGAAAGGCCTTGTTGCCACTTAGGCTTTTGCAACAAGTGCAGTTGCACCCCAAACTTAAAGGCTGCAATAAGCTTGTTGAAGTCACTGAGATTCTGTTTCAGTGCAAACAAAGAGAGCCTCCATTGGGTTGGGGGGGCATAAAGGGGAGGGGGAACTGATCACGGTAAGCTGACACTAATAAGATTTGGGTTTGAGCAGTGTGTTAATCAGACCTGAGAAGATTCGCAGGAGTGTTGCTATGGGAACGGCTTTGGGGCGTGGGCCTGGGTGTCTGTGCAGCTTTCCTGAGACAGAGAGCTGTCGGAAATGTTTCGTGCATGCACATTGAGCAGGGCAGATCTAGAATCTGCAGGTTCTTGCAGAACAGAAAAGCTGGCCTTTCTGAGAAGGATCTTGGTTGGGTTTCTGTCCTATTTCCCCCCTTCCTAGCACAGCCTTTCTTGGCTTAGTGTCCTCCTCCAGATGTTCTGGACCACTGGCTGGGATGAATGGGAATTGTGGGCCAAAGCATCTTGAGGGGTCCAGATAGGGAAGGCTGGCCTCAAAGCTCAGGACTTGTGTGGATGTGGAGCATGTCCTATATGAGGGTAGGCTAGGTGAGAAGAGTGATCAGCTCAAGCTCACTTGGTGGGCTTCATGGATTTGAACCCTGGTCTCTCAGGACGCGGGGTGAGGGACGCGGGTGGCGCTGTGGGCAAAACCTCAGTGCCTAGGACTTGCCGATCGTATGGTCGGTGGTTCGAATCCCCGCGGCGGGGTGAGCTCCCGTCTTTCAGTCCCAGCTCCTGCCCACCTAGCAGTTTGAAAGCACCCCTAAGTGCAAGTAGATAAATAGGTACCGCTTTATAGCGGGAAGGTAAACGGCGTTTCCGTGTGCTGCGCTGGTGCTGGCTCGCCAGAGCAGCTTCGTCACGCTGGCCACGTGACCCGGAAGTGTCTTCGGACAGCGCTGGCCCCCGGCCTCTTAAGTGAGATGGGCGCACAACCCTAGAGTCGGACACGACTGGCCCGTACGGGCGGCGCTACCTTTACCTTTACCTCTCAGGACCAGTTCTGATGCTATTACCCCTATACCATGCTGGTTCCTCCGCACCTAGCTCCTTAACTGTGAAACTAGAAGCCAGGTGACCCTATACCAGTAACCCATGTCTCCCCACACTTCTGTGGGAGTATGGCAGGCTAAGGAGGGAGTGGTAGTGTGTACAGAACACTTTTCTCTGAGGATTTTGGCTCTTTGTTGGTATTAAAAAGGCAAGTTGTAGCTCTTAAGCTTACAGAGTGATGCTTGCAAGTGGGCTGGACTTCTCTGGGTTAAATTACCATTGGATGTATGAATAGACTTTCCTTGGGTATCCTGCCATAGCTCCCAGCCTATGACTAGCCAGAGAGACAGATAACAAGCGCTCAATAGAATTTATTCTAAGTTTCCCTCCAAGATTGACCCTGAATTTGAGCAGTGGTGATTTAGAGATGCTTGCTGTATGTGCAGATTAAATTCTAATCTAGGGGTGCAAGAAAGGAGATATAAGACCTGTCCTAGGCTTTGCTGCCAGTCCAGCACAATTCTCCATTCCAAATCTGTTTCCTTAGCCTTGCGGCTGCCATGCTATGGGCCCATGTTGGCTTGGTGAACCATGCCCTGTTGGCCTCTTGTTCTGCTTAGTTAGTGGCCAGGCCCCATCCCACTTCAAATGTTTATCTGTTAACAGAACTTGCCCTGTTCAAAGAATCCTGGGCATTGTCTCTTGAGGGGACTGAGGAATTCTCTGTCTCTGTAACTTCACACACAACTACAGTGGTACCTGTAGTTACATACGCTTCAGGTTACATTCGCTTCAGGTTACAGACTCCGCTAACCCAGAAATAGTACCTTGGGTTAAGAACTTTGCTTCAGGATGAGAACAGAAATCGGGCTCCGGCGGTGCAGTGGCAGCTGGAGGCCCCATTAGCTAAAGTGGTGCCTCAGGTTAAGAACAGTTTCAGGTTAAGAACGGACCTCCGGAACAAATTAAGTACGTAACCAGAGGTACCACTGTATGACTCCCAGGTGATAATTAGGGAGTCTATGTCAATTTCTCTAAGCTTAAATTTGGTTCTTCACATTACCATGCCATTTATTTTTTAAGTCCTGAAAATTCACCAGCCTTTGGGTGCAAATTTCTCCTAGAACCACCCATTGCCTAACGTTGCCTAAAACGACCCTTTTGCAAAGCTGTTTCATGGAATAGAATGCAATTTTTGTAAGTTTTCACTTTTTACCTCCAACATATGCATTTCTATGGATGTTACTTGGATGGAAAGCAGTGTTGCAAAATTCAGAAAAGTGTGCATTTCCAAGCGTGGCTGTGGTTTTTTTTGGTTCTCGTATTGTATCGGGGAGTGCAGATCTGGTAGGTTTTCCGTTAAAGGTGAGCTGCGTCAAATGGTCTTCCCCATCCTTTGTGACGGTGGAGAAATACGCTCTAGAAATAGGCAGGTCTGTTGGGCCCTCTGAAAGTGTCTTCTCCACTGCCCTGGCTTGGTGGTCTCTCAGCGGTCTGGAATGTTGTGTTTTCCATTACACACACACACACACACTTGCTACGCTTCTGATCGTAATGGCTCTCCTGAGGCTCAGTAGACGGGTTTCTCCCTCCCGACCCTTTGAGCTATTGGCAGGCGGGATTGCTTGCTGCTTTGGGGACAAGGGGAACCTTTTTCCTGACCCCGCGCTGGAGAATTTCTGAGTGACGCAAGTCTTCCAATGCCACGCTTGCCATCCAGCCCACCCCTTTGCCGCCGCTTTAAAAATTTGCTTCCCGGTGAGGATTTCATTTCTCCTTTTTTCACACCCACCTCAGCAGTGTCTCTTTGCCCCCGAAGAGTGCAAGAATCGCCCTCTTTGACCCTCTTGCGCCCATTTCATACCTTGCTCAAGCGCTTACGATATGACCTCAACGCCGGTGACAAGGCCAGCTTGTCTGGCACGGGGGGTTGAGGTAATTAGCCAGAAGGACTTGGCCAAGCTCCTTCTTTTTCTTTCTGGGTGAGGGAAAAAAAAAAAAACAAGCCTAAGAATTCTGCAGCTTATTTTAAAAAAAGAAAATGAAAGTGTCCCCCCTGGCTACTGCCAGATCCATCCCAGTTCATTCAACTATTCTTGGGAATGGGATAGTGGAGAAAGAAGCAGGAGTGAGAAACCAAAGAACTCTATCTCCCACCCTCCAGGCCTCCCATGTTCCAAGGTTGCTAGATGATTTTCATGTATATTAAAAACGAGCGGCTATATAATTCCAGCAATGACCCCCCTTCTCTTCTGCATATGGTACCCTGAAAAAAAACAACCTCCCCTCGATTGCAATTCTCCCTTTTGTGTCCCATTAATGAAAAGTCAGAGTGTTAGCACACTTGATTTTGTTCCACCAGGCCAGAGTTAAGTGATGTTTTAATTAAATCTGCCTCTCCGCCCCCCCCCCGGCCTCTTGCCCATGTTTCTCAGCAAAGTATCATTAAGCATAACTTTCTGACTACCTCTCTGGAGCGTTGCTAAGTTCCTTAATCCCCCAAAGGGCTGATCCCTTCTTTCTTTCTTTCTCGTTCCCTTCCACTCCACCTCCCCCCCCCCCCGGTGAGGTATGTCTGTTCAAGCGTGTCTTACAAATCTGAGGGGCACCATGAAAGGGGAGGCTGTTACCCTGGGCAGGATAATATCCATGTTTGACCTTCCCAGTCTTGCTGGCTTCATCAGAAGAGGAGGAGGAGAGCCTTCTGGTATCAGGCCAATGGGCCATCTAGTCCAGCTTCCTGTTCTCACAGGGGCTGACCAGATGCCCCTTATGGGAAACCCCCAAGCAGGATTCGAACACAAGAGCCCCCTTCCCTCCTGCAGTTTCCATCAGCTGGTACTCAAAAGCATTAGAAGAAGAAGAAGAGTTTGGATTTGATATCCTGCTTTATCACTACCCGAAGGAGTCTCAAAGCAGCTAACATTCTCCTTTCCCTTCCTCCTCCACAACAAACACTCTGTGAGGTGAGTGGGCTGAGAGACTTCAAAGAAGTGTGACTAGTCCAAGGTCACGCAGCAGCTGCATGTGGAGGAGCAGAGACACAAACCTGGTTCACCAGATTACGAGTCTATCGCTCTTAACCACTACACCACACTGGCTCTCTGCACACTGGCATTTCTGCCTCTGACCATGGAGGCAGAGCCACTGAGAGCCCTCTCCTCTATGAATTAGCTGAATTGTCTTTGAATTTCATCCAGATTTTGCTCCCACAAAAATACTCATTTCTTACAAAAGAGGAGCAAGTATTCTAAGAGAATGGGAATCGTATGAATTATACCAGTTAAATGAATAGTCAAGACATTGAGGGGCGGGATAACCTTTCAGGCCCTGCTTTTGAGTTTCCCAGAGACAACTGGTTGGTGACCAGTGCCGGATTTACATGTAAGCTAAACAAGCTATAGTTTAGGGCTTCACTCTCTTGGGGGCCCCAAAAAAAATTAAAGGGAAAGAAACTGGATGTACATTTCCAAAATACAAGATAAAAAACAAATAAAATAAAACCTACATACAGCAACAGTGTTTTGTGTTGTGTAGGCTGCTATGATGTAAGTCATGGGCCCCGCCTGCTAGCCTGCTCCCTAAAATATCACTGGTTTGCTCATTTCTGTATATAGGGTACCTACATTCTGCATATGCAAATGGATTTAGGGAGTGCCTGGCGTGCTCTGGTCCATGGGGTCACGAAGAGTCGGACACGACTAAACGACTAAACAACAACAACCTATTAGGTTCATAAATTACCATATAGCATATATTCAACACAAAAAACTGCGACAATTTGTTGTTGACAAAGGACAGCTGGACATATAAAGGGCTCCATTATCTTCAGGAGCTTAGGGCATGGGTAGGGAAACTAAGGCCCGGGGACTGGATCTGGCCCAATTGCCTTCTAAATCCGGCCTGCGGATGGTCCGGGAATCAGCATGATTTTACATTAGAATGTGTGCTTTTATTTAAAATGTATCTCTGTGTTATTTGTGGGGTCTCCCTGGTGTTTTTACATGAGTAGAATGTGTGTTTTTATTTAAAATACATCTCTGGGTTATTTGTGGGGCATAGGAATTCATCCCTTTTTTCCCTCCAAAATCTAGTCCGGCCCCCCACAAGGTCTGAGGGACAGTGGACCGGCCCCCTGCTGAAAATGCTTGCTGATCCCTGGCTTAGGGCCTCATCCAACCTAAATCCAGCCCTGCTGGTGACTGTGAGAATAGGATGCTAGACGTAATGGCTCATTGGCGTGAACTAGCCAAGGCTATGCTTCTCTTCTCATGTGTAGAGTTCTGGGAACCTCTTGTCAATGTTAACAGAGAACGCTTGTCTTTATAGCTTTTAGAAACGTTCTTTTTTAAAAGGAAAGAGGGCACAGTTCATTTGCCCGGAAGCCTGAACTCAGCCGCTCCCCACAGCACCATTTTGCTGCTGGCTCGCTTGCCTTGCCCGTCATTAATGCTCAGTTCCTTACCTGCAGGTCATCAAAGCTGGCGTTGAGACCACCTGCAAGTGCCACGGCGTCTCTGGATCCTGCACCGTCCGGACGTGCTGGCGGCAGCTCTCCCCCTTCCACGAGATTGGCAAGCAGCTGAAGCAGAGGTACGAGATGGCCCTCAAAGTGGGCAGCACGACCAACGAGGCCACGGGCGAGGGGGACATCTCCCCGCCCAAGAAGTCCATCCCGGGCCACGGGGACCAAATCCCACGGACTACGGACCTCGTCTACATTGACGACTCGCCCAGTTTCTGCCTGGTGAGCCGCTATTCGCCCGGCACGTCGGGCAGGAAGTGTTACAAGGACAAGAACTGTGAGAGCATCTGCTGTGGCCGGGGGCACAACACCCAGAGCCGCGTGGTGACCAGGCCCTGTCAGTGCCAGGTCCGCTGGTGCTGCTACGTGGAGTGCAAACAGTGTACGCAGAGGGAGGAGGTCTACACGTGCAAGGACTGATGTGGCGCACGAGAGGGGTCTTGCACACCAGCCGATTGCCTTTGCTGACGACGGGAGAGGGCCCACCCAGGGAGGTGAAACAGGGTTTGAAAGGGTGTTTTTCACGGTTGACTTGAGAAGCGATGCCGAGATGGTGTAAGCACTTTGTAGGGTACAGGTGACCCCCCCCAACTCTTGCCTTCTTGTTTCCTCGACCTTCTGCCCCCTTCTCTGCAAACCCAGCTGATGCTTCGGGAGGTCCAAGTGCCTGGAGACAAGTGCCTATTGCATGGAGTCCGTATCAATTGTTTGTGCGCTGTTGCGAGAAATGCAACAAAATAATTTGTGGTGACTGAGATGGGATTCCTAGCGGTTTCCCCTTGTCGCTGCCCTTCACAAAACCTTGGCTAAATCAGGCATTCTCTTTTGGGTAGAGAACCTTCTGGCCTGTAATCTGGATTGTCCTATTTGTTCCATGGCTGCCTTGAGATCCATGGTGAGGAACGGAAAAAAGCACCACCCCGTTTTATGAAGAATTCGATACCGAAAGTGTATCAAGGGAAGGGGTGGTGATGTCAGACTTCAGCACCTCTTTAAAGGAGGAGAGTCAAAGTTTAAAAAGTTACATACTGGGATCTCCTAAAATAGGATGTTTCAATGTGGCCTGCTTGATGGAAGGCGGTTGTGGTTCCTCAACTTGGAAGGTTTGGTTTGACCACCTCCACTTTGAAGCAGACATTGTGAGATTTCCTTCCAGATGTCAAGACGTCCCATTGCATTGCCCCACTTCAACCCCCCTCTCACTTCTTGTCACCTTCACGATCTACTTTTGTAAATGATGAAAACCACTAGAGGCCTTCTTAAATCTTCCCAGGGACACACCAGCACTCTATAACTCCTTATTATTATTATTGTTTTTATTTTGTACCTCTTGTTGCTCCAAAACTCACCCTGTGGATGCTGCCTTAAATTCCAGTACGTATTGAAATCCTAACTTCTGGACATGCAAGTTGCCTTCCTGGTTTTATGGAGAAACCCTGTTGCCTTATAGGCTGCAATGCTGCTTTGACTTTTCCTCGTAAGCCGTTCTTGACCGGATCGCACAACCCAACGTACTCTACATCTCTTCGGATCTCATTCCAGTTACACTCAACAGCGATAGTGGTTTATACCGGCACAGATCTCTGTAAAGATCTTTGCAACATTAAGCCTCTAGATTGAGGCAACATGCATTTTAGAAATCAAGTCAACAGCAGTGCAAATATTGGGTTCTGAGTGACTGACTGGCGACCATCAAGAGGGGAAGGGAAGCCAACGAAGAACCAACAGCAGTGACCAAAAGCAAAGGGTGGTCTGGGCTACTTGCGATTCTTCCATTGCTTTTTAGAATTGGAACGTTACAAATCTGATGACTTGGCTGCGACGATTTTCCTCCTTCAACAATACTACTTGGATCAGAAGCGGCTAGCTAACTTCTTGGCAAAGTGCCCACTGTAGGCAGTGATCAGCATTTCTGATTCTCCAGTAGTAGCATTTTTTTAAAAAAAAAACTTTTTTTTTTAACCTGTTGACCTGGTTTTCAGTGGGGAGCTGGATAAGAAAAAAACCTTCTGCATGGTTTCCGTTTGTGTGCCTGGGGCTGTCCAATCTTCGAAGGATGGCCTCTCTCTCTTTTTTTCCTTTACTGCCGCTTCTCTAAAATAATAATAAAAAATAGTAGCCACTCGCCTCGTATCTAAGCTATATTATTGTGCATCTACTGGGAGGGGATGGATTTGACTGGCTTTGTATACTGTCAGATTGGACAACTGATTGAGGGGGGTCGAGAGGCAAGGCCTGCTTTTGCTGGTCCAGGATTCTGCAAAATTGGAAGACGGTACTTCTTGTCCATCTTTTGGAAGGCCAGATGAGACCGGTTGCAACAGATGTTGAACCTCAAAGACACATATTCCCCTCCCTCTCTGCCCTCCATGCAACAGACTCCTCAATCTGAACTCTGTCCTTGGGTGTCACACCAGATGGACCAGTCCTGAACTTCAGTGCAAATTGGTTTAAGAAAAGGCTGAATAGAAACCTATTATTCAATGTGGATATATAAATATATATATATATATGCGTGCCTAAATATAAATATGGAACATTTATTTATTAAGCCTTTCAGAAGTACCTTCTTATGGTTTCAATGTGGTATTATGTCCAGTCCTCTCTTGAGCATGCTTGATCTCTCCTCCCCACCTTGTTTTGCACGCCCACATAACTTTATCCAAATCATTACTTCTTGGTCAAAATTTAAGATGCATGCCGCATGCCACATTCTCCAGGTTTTCTTCTTGTGCGTGGGATCTGGACCACTCGGCTCAGTCCTCGCTCACTGGAAGAACAGATCGCAAATAGTCAGGGAGGAAAGTTTAGGCCAGTCCACATTTTTTTCAGTGAACTGACCTGAATTTACACCCCCTGGGTTTGATGTGCGACTTGGAACATAATTTTCCTTTGGATCTTGCCCATCTCCAAATTGAAAGAAAATGTATTTCCAGATGCAAAAATGGGATAGAACCAAACATAGGGATTGATTCTTAAGAATTTGATATGAGGTAGAGCAGGCATAGGCAAACTCGGCCCTCCAGATGTTTTGGACTACAACTCCCATCATCCCTAGCTAACAGGACCAGTGGTCAGGGCTGGTGGGAATTGTAGTCCCAAAACATCTGGAGGGCCAAGTTTGCCTATGCCTGGGCTATAGATACTGACTCATCCATGCCTGATCTCGCTATGGTACCTTAACTATTACAGCTGAGCTCCATTCTAAGCTGGGGGCAGGGCCAGCCTGAGCTATTTTGCTGCCCCAGGTGAAACCTGTTTGAGTATATTGAGGGCCGCCATTTATGTTTTTCTCCCTAGGGAGTGTTTCCCAACTTGCAATTGGCAAGAATGAGTGTATAATCTGGGAAACTTTTTGCCAAAGACACTGTGACCCCAAAGATCTGTGTTGAAGAGGAAGTGAGGGGATTTCTCCCCCCCCCCATTTCCGAGCCAACAACTTTGCCTGTTGCCCTGTGCAGCCCCCATGATTGGGGTAGCCTTGTGCCCTCCTGGGCCTGTCCCCCTTATCAGCTGTGGATGACCTTGCTTTCTGGATCTTTGCCCAGGTTGGCTGACGAAAGGCAGACATCCTTTCACACACAGAGAGACACACCAGTTTCTTGCTTTTGCTTGGGTTCCTCTCTTGTGAAACCATCCTGATTGAGACCAGCATTCAATTAATTGGCTTTAAGTTAAGTGGAAGAAGGGACAACCCCACCTTGAGTGCCATTGGCTAGGTGATAGTCTTAACGGCTGTAGCTCAGTGCCAGAGCTTTGCCTACAGAAGATCCCAGATTCCATCCTCAATATCTCCAGGTCAGGCTGGAAAACGTTCCAGTCTGATGCTTGGCAGAGATGCTGCCAGGCAGACAATCCTGAGCTAGTTTCACTCAATGGATTGCCGCTGGTGATGAACCTGGCTGTAAGGAATCAAACCCTTGTAATGGATGCCACTGCTGTATTTTGACATGGAGATCTGGCTAAATGTTGTGTTCACCAGAAAGCAAAAAGTGTGAATGGGCTTTTTCTTTGACATCTCTCCCGTATGGGCAGGATGGCGCTGTCACTGACTGTAGCTTTGCTGCAAATATTGATATGCCAGTTTGAATTGGAGTTGGGGGAACCTGCAGAATGCCCGCATTCTATTGCAAAAACGTTCTCAAAACATGGGGGAAACCATCACTGGTCCTGTGCAATTTAAAAAGGAGCAAATCTCTGGGCTCACTTAGGACTTCCTGTAGAAACCTGCATAGGATCACAGCCCTATATTGCATCTCAAAGTTGGTCAGCCTCTAACTGGGTGGCAAATTTGAGTGTACCATTAAAGACAATCCTGTGAATTGTTACTCCTCGGTAAGCCCTATTGAGATACTTACACAAGTTAGTGTGCATTGGATTGCAGCTTCGGATTAGTAATTTTGCCCCCAGTAAAGGGGAAGGAGGAATTCTGCATTTTCTGCCTCCAACACCAAAATGTCTTAGGCCCCAAATCCTGGACAGATTTCCCTTGTGGGTGAAAATGTATCAATCTTCTGAACTGAGAGCAATTGCAATAGTAAAAGGCCAACTTTTTAGGACTTCAGATAGGCAGAAGAGTGAAATTTCAGGTGTACATTCTGGGAATGTGGCCCCCATTTTTTTGTACATGCTTGCCTTGTTGAAACCTTGTCCCAGATCACACATCACAGTAAACCACAGCCAGCGATTTTGCATGTACACAGCTATTCTTGCGTACAGAGGAGAAGGGTCATGACTCCTTGCCTAGTGTTAGTCCTTGCCTAGTCTAAACCTGGGACCATGGTTGTATCACAAACAAACAAACAAACAATAAATAAATAAATAAATAATTGGCTACAGATCATGGTTTGCTTGGGGAGCAAAATAAATCCTACTCCTTGGTTTGAATGAATGCAAGCCAACAACCATGGTTTGTTTTCCCCCCAACTCTTGCAGGGAGGT
Source organism: Podarcis siculus (assembly GCA_034642415.1). Lineage (NCBI taxonomy): Eukaryota > Metazoa > Chordata > Lepidosauria > Squamata > Lacertidae > Podarcis > Podarcis siculus. The sequence continues at coordinate 2,252,185 of JAXCMG010000017.1, read as the reverse complement.
GCAAAATGAACATAATTGGCTTATGCACAGTAAACCATGGCTTACCCTGATGTGTGAACATTGTCTTATGTGCAGCTGTGCAAAGAAAGGAGAAGCCGAGCATCTCTCGCAGTCTTATCCCACCCACCTTTGCTCAGAAGTTGGTCCCCGCTGAATTCTATAGGACTTCCTCCTGAGTAAGCGTGTGTAGGATTGTGGCCTTTGAGCTGAGAGGCAAAGGAGTGAGTGAACTACTGAGTGGGAGAAACTCCTCTGTGTATAATAATTCGCGCACTGAAGCCCGGGTGTTTCTGTAAGTATTTAAAAATGTATTTATGTTAATGCAAATATTATTGCTTTCATGTTATATAGATATATATATATATTGTAAATAGTAAGGTTTATTCTCCTGTGGTTTTTTTTTAAAATATATATATATAAATAGTATTGAGGCACATGCATTGAATTGTATAGGCAGGTGTAATACACTTATTATTATTATTATTATTATTGTTATTATTATTCCCCTTTTGAGATTGGGCTAGCTTTTATGGGGCTTTCATCAACCCAAGGCCATATTACAAGTTGTCTCCCCCAGTAAACTTGAGGCTAGTGTGCAGTGCTTTCCTTGCCTTAAATCCTGGAAAACTAACATGGTGTCTTACATACTTTGTAGGATGCAGACTCTCCTCCACCCCTGACCATTGGCCCATGCAGACTGAGGGTGGTGAGGGTTATGAGTCTCTACACAATATGAGGACAATATCTTGGCTCCCCCTGCTATCAACATTGGTGGTGAGACAATTGACCAGGATACAACACGCTACCCTTTGGAGAAGCCTCCAGAGGCTGGCTTGTGTCCAGTGAGACTTTTGATTTCGAGTTTAACCCCCAAGCTGAATCTCAGAACAGCTCTTGACTCTCCTTGGTTTCTGAAAAAACCTTTTTGTGTCATGGAGATGGGCGAGGGAGTTTCTGTTGTTTGTGGAACTGCAAGTCGAAAGCCCTCTGGGTTCTGCATAACTAGCTAGCCGTGTTGGTTCTTTAGATGCTCCCTATGAAACAGAACAAGGGAGAGAGAGAGAGCCCTCAATCCAACCTTCACCCACCTCTCAGTGTTGTTAGACTGTAACTCACATCAGCCACAGCTGGGCGTTGCAGTCCAAGAACATCTGGAGGGTACCAGGTGGGTGAAGAGAGGCCTTAAATTCCATTGTTTTAATGAAAGTGTCCTCTAGTAGCTAAGGACCAGCAGATCCCTTGTATTCTACACCTTCCATTTTGCTTCTCTTTGTTGCTTAATCTCTTGCGGCTGTTTCATAAGTTAACATGTTTAGCAAATGCTCCTAATATACACACGACAATATTTTGTAGTAATATATATGCAATATGGGTGCACACTGCAGAGGATGTTTTGCTCAGCCATGGTGCCTTGTAGCAAGTGCCCTTGTGACCATCTGCCTTCTGCATATTTATGGCAGTTTTGTGGAAAGCCAGGAGAGTCAGCATTAGGGTGTTTTTTGGCCAGACAAAATGAAACAAACCCAGGAGGATGTGTTTTGTTGAACCTACTGAAGTTGCAAAGAACCTGTGACCGTCCATGCAGTCACCAATTGACTTAAATGGGCATGTTGAGACTGTTGCTCCCCTATTGAATTGTACTGGGTCATGATCATGGTGTTCATGGAGATGGGTTTTTCATCATCTGCCAAATTCCCACTGGGTCCAAGAAATATCTGCTCTAAATGGGTTTTTTGTTCCATGACCTAGCAGTGGGCTGTTCCTATTTGTAGCCCAAAAGTAGGTCATTGACCCAAAGCTGAAAATGATCTTGTGTGGTTATGCCTTAAGGTAGAAATGTCCCTGGTCTCCTAGAACACTTTTTGCTGCTTCAATCTAAGGCAACTGGTTCTATTGTGACAATCCTAAGGGTTGGCTCCTTTGTAAAACATGGAGCGACAGTACACTTTGACTGTCAGTCTTTTCCAGGCAATGTGTAAATCTGACTCCACATGAAACCTAATCAAGGAAGGGGAGAGAATGGACAAGAACCTGCCACAGCTGTGCTAGCCCAGGGCCAGCTAGGGGCAACCTAGAGAAGGCTGGAACGTAGGCAAGTCATGACATAGCAAGTCATAACCTTGGTCCGTCTAGCTCAGCATGGTCTATCCTAACTAGTGGCCCCTTTCTAGGGTTTCAGATGAGGCGGACATTCTCAGCTCCTCTTGGAGATGCTGGGAATGGAACCTGGGACGTTCTGCACACAAAGCAGACTTGGTTGAGCACAGCACCAGTGGATTGTGCATGAGTTGGACTGCTGTGGTGGCCATCTTGCCTCTCATTGATTTCCTGTTCCTCTCTCTCAATCTTGATGGAAACCACATTGAGTCCTATCAGGGAAAAAGGCGGGCTATAAATAAACATATAATAATAATAATAATAATAATAATAATAATAATAATAATAATAATAAATAAATAAATAATAAATAAATAGGTTCTCCTTGCCCAATCAACCTTGTCTTACCGACATTCTTCCTCTAGTGGGGTGCATCCATTATTTATATAAATTACTATTCAATAATATAGTTACAAAACTACTTTTCCCAACCTGATGTAACTGAGACACCTTTTGTGGTAAGTTTTCCAGTGTTACATTCAAACCCACAAAAAGGTCACACCAGGTTCTATCTTCTATGACTGCCTGAGGCAGCCCTTGACTTGTGGACCTCTAGGGGGTATTGAGGCTCCGATTCCCATCATCCTTTGCAAGCTTTGCCCATTGTTAGGTACGATGGGAGTTGTAGTTCAACAGCTAGAGGTCACCAACTTGGGGGAGGCTAGGCTGAAGATTCAGTGGTGTGCATAGAAAGTTGTCAATGTCCTATCAGATGGTAGAGGCAGCCATGTGGTTGTCCCATCTTCCGCTGCCTTAAGCACAACTGATCCCATCCTGGGTGGTGTCCTTGAGATGGACCCAGGATATGATAAGTTGATGTCAAGTGCCGTAATATAAAAGGATTATGAACAGAGGCCCTGTTGGGGTCTTACTTCCAAGCTTGGACATGTGAGGAAAGGGGGAAGTACAATGCTTCCCTTTTGAAGCTAAAAGTACAGCCAAAATGGCATCGCCATGTCAACTGGTTTTCTCTCCCTGCCAAAAATTATTAGGATCTCTTTCCCTTGCATGTCACAATTTGGAGTGGAGATTGTAGGGGTGGGGAGTCTTAAAATGATGTCGAAAAGGCTGTAGCTCCGTGGTAGAGTGTCTGCTTTGCATGCATAAGCCTCCAGGTTCAATTTCTGGCATCTCAGGGTAGGTTTGGGAAAGATCTCTGCCTGAAATGCTCTAGAGCTGTTGCCAGTCCGTGTAGACAGTACTGTACTAGATGGACCAAAGGTTTGAGTCTGCGTAAGAGAGCTTCTTGTTTACCTAAGCCAATGCAAGAGGGGATGTGGAGAACTGTGCAGGAGATGTGTTCAGCAGCACTTTTCTTAAATTTTAAGGTTCATCGTTTTAGCCTCTATTTATTGGTTTGGAGAAAGACACGGAGAGGTGATCTCCCTGAATATGAAACAAACAAACAAAACCAGCCTTTGGGTATGAATGATTAAGTTTTAAAATTGCCATCTGAATTGGATCAGCATCCTCCGTTTCTGTTTTGGGTGTATCGATTTTTAGTAAAAAAAGAGTATTGTTTAGCTCATTAATGGTCTCTGATTCCATTTTTCATCTAGGAAGCATGAACAGGGACTTGTTGTGCAAACTGAGTTCCTTTTGGGAAGGGTTGTGAGGAGCAAATTCTGACATATGAAGGATTTGTAGTATGTATTATTATATTTTCCAGGGGGTGGGTTTGGGGTGGTCAATGTCTTATGGGAGCCTAAATTATTTTTCTCTACCTCATATGTACAGCTTTGTTTAGGTATAAATCTGATTCTTGAGTGACTGTGGAGAATGTATTTAAATTATTTAACATCTTTGTATAACAAAATGAGAACAAATGAAACAATAAATGTATTTTAAATTATATCATGGAGCCTGTCTTGATATCTTGCTGTGGTGGAATGATGGCAATAGATTACTCATATACTTCTGCCCTGTGGGGGGAGGGAGTGTGGGTCCCATGGGTCTTCCAAGACTTCTAGAAGTCTCCAAAAACAGAGTGCTCTCTACTGGTAGAGCAGCTGTCTATGTAGTATGATGTTGCGCGTCGAGGTCCCCCAGGCCACCCCAATAACTCACACTTCACACATCAATTTTTGTTTAAGGTTTTTTGGCATGAATTTGGCCACAACTTTATTTAAATACACACACGTGAGTGGTTGCTTAGGCATTGGTTACGACTATCTGTCCTTGCCCCAGGGACAGAACTGACTTCTGGATTCCAGCGGAAGAACCATATTGGGGAGAAATGAAGCTGGGCATCAGTCGCTCATCTCTCACCCTCATGCCCCCTGCGGCTTGCACGGCCCAAGTCCGATGCCAGGGACTAGGACGAAAGGAATGGCAAGCCCCTGGATTCCTTTAACAGAATTCGCTTTCAGCGCCACTGTTGGAGGGGTAGGCACTTACCCCTCCACCAACCAATTTGAACCAATGCCTAACCGCCAACCTTACAAGTTGTGACGATTTGCTACGCAGTAGGCAAAAACCAAATGGCACCAGCCAATCAGCCAAATGGACAAAGTTCCTACCAGGCCCCTGCCCCAAGGCAGATGACCCCATGACAGACATAGCAAGGTCAGAGGACAACGAACCCCCCCTTTTCAGGGAGGGTGGGCGGTGCACACAGCCCAAGAGAAGGCTCCAGGCTGCGAGCCCTGTATTTAACACCTCTGACCCCTCCCACATTTTAGCAACATAACATTCTTCCCAGCAACACTCCTTGCCCAATCACAGCATGTGGCCAATTTGTCCAACAAGAGTGGGGTGGCCTTTTTGGCCCCCACTGCAACACGTGCTCTCTGTTATGGAGAACACACTTTGTGTCCAACTCTCAATCATAGAGGAGTTGTGGGCAACCTTTGGCCTTCCAGATGTTGCTGAACTACAACTCCCAACAGCCCCAGCAAGCATAGCCAATGGCAAAGGGTGATGGGAGTTGTAGTTCAGCAACAACTGAACTACAAGGTTCCCCTCACCGCCCAGTAATAGAAGGTTGGTGTACAGTACAACCCAGATAACATGGGTTAGGAGCTTTCTATAGCCAATTTAACTAAATATTTGTGGAGCGCAATCACACAGTCCCTGGTTATGCTATGGAATTTGGAATAAAGTTCATGAAGAGATAATAAAGATCTTTTAAAAATTGTTCAACAAGAAACCAGAAGCGTAATTTCTGGGATTAATAGGAAATGACACCTCCACTAATAAGAAAAGGATATTCTTATACGCATCTGCTGCTGCAAGAGTTCTTATAGCAAATCAAACATTGTATTTCTTGAATTGGCCAAAATGACGGCTGCTATCAAAGGTCAAACAAATCAAAATTTAATAAAAGAATGGAGTTGCGTGAATGAATATACGAAAAAGCACTGCTCTGGTACAGAAATATTGATATGTAAAGAAAGTTTGTAAGGGGAAAAGGTTACAAATGCAAGTAAAATCAGAATGTTTGTCAAACACAATATAACTACACAACTGTAAAGATAAGTTATAGAATTAAGGGCAAGCAACGATGGAAGGAAGTAAAATTTTAATTCACATTGTGTTACTAACATGTACACATGTTTAAACCTTTCTTTCTTTTATTTTGTAGAGATAAAAACTTATATACAGTGGTGCCTCGCAAGACGAAAGTAATTCGTTCTGCGAGTTTTTCGTCTTGCGAATTTTTCATCTTGCGAAGCACCTCTTCAAGCAATGCACCCTGGGTATTAACGGTTTTAAGAAAAAGGAAACAAACTTGCAAGACGTTTTCGTCTTGCGAAGCAAGCCCATAGGGAAATTCGTCTTGCGAAGCAACTCAAAAAACAAAAAACTCTTTCGTCTTGCAAGGCATTCGTCTTGCAAGGTACCACTATATATAATTTGCTTCTACGGCAGGTAGTGATAGCCACCAACTCTGGTGTCTTAGAAAGGCAAATTAGACGAATATAGGGAGGGAAAGGCCATGTTTTGCCTCTGAATACAGCTTGGTCCCTGCTCCTGCCCACCTAGCAGTTCAAAAGCACGTCAAAGTGCAAGTAGATAAATAGGTACCGCTCCGGCGGGAAGGTAAATGGCGTTTCCGTGCGCTGCTCTGGTTTGCCAGAAGCGGCTTAGTCATGCTGGCCACATGACCCGGAAGCTGTGCACCGGCTCCCTTGGCCAATAAAATGAGATGAGCTCCGCAACCCCAGAGTTGGCAATGACTGGACCTAATGCACCTTACCAGCTGCAAACTCAAGTGGGGAGCACTGTTGCACTCATGCCCTTCTTATAGGCTTCCCATAGGTATCTGGTTGGCTAACTGTGAGAACAGAATGCTGGACTAGATGGGCCATTGGCCTGATCCAATTGCCAGGCTCCACTTATGTTCTTAGAGTCATAGAATTGTGGGGTTTGAAGGGTCCTAGAGGGTCCTCTCTAGTCTATCCCCTGCAATGCAGGAATCCCTGACAAATGGCCATGCAAGCTCTTTTTTAAAACCTCCATATAGGAGGTGATACAACCCTCTTCTTAGGTAGACTCTTCCACAGTCTATCAGCTTCTACTGTCAGAATGTTCTTTCAGATGTTTAGTCCGAACCTCCATTCTTTGAATCAATTGGGTTGAGTCCTTCCTTGTGGAGCAGCAGAAAACAAGCTTGCTCCATCTTCTGTGTATTTTCAGAAGATGCCTGTCATATCAGTCTCCTCTTTTCCAGGCTAAACATACCCAACTCCTTCAATGGTTCCTCCTAAGGCTGGGTTTCCAGACCCTTCACCATCCTGGTCCTCCTCATCTTGTGTGTGTTCCAGTCTGTCAATATCCTCCTTAAACTGTGATGCCCAGAACTGGACTCAGTACATTTGTAGATTCTTTGTTCACTTCAAAGTTCCATTTAGCTGATGGAATTTATTCCCTTATCTATATCCCTTCAGGGTTGTTGCCTTTGAGCGGCTGGACATTGAGCTCCAATGGAAAATGGGTTCCACATATAAGGCAGACACTACCTGCTCTCAGAAATGCATAATGAGACTGAGTTGGGTCAAATATCCATTTATGCATTGAAAGCGAAGGCCATTTTTACCCTAAATTGAGACTTCGTTGCTGCAGTGTACTTACCCTAAGCATTAATCCAGGCCTGATTCTGTCATTTGCTGTCTTGCCTTTATGCAGGCCGATATTGCGATGCCTTTGTTTACTTTGGCTCTTTGACTAAGACAACAGACGCACAACACCCATCTCTCCCTTAATGTGGCTTTTGCCATATGGGCCTCATACTGCCGAGATGTTAAAACACCCTATTTATTTCACAAACCACAAATGTGCTTGTTTAAAACAAAACAAAAGTATTTCCAGTGCAGGCTGGGAACAGGATCACTCAACCCTTTAATGAATTTCAGTTCCTCGTGGTGGTTGGTCTGTGTAGCTGGCTACCACCTTAGAGCAGTGATGGGGAACCTCTGGCTGACTCCAACTCCCATCAACCTTAACCAGCATGTCAGAGAAGATGGACACTGCAGTGGAGAAACATCTGGAGGACAGCAGCTTCCCCATCCCTGATCTAGAGCAGTGTTTCCCAACCTTGGGCCTCCAGCTGTTTTTGGACTACAACTCCCATCATCCCTAGCTAGCAAGACCAGTGGTCAGGGATGATGGGAGTTGTAGTCCAAAAACAGCTGGAGGCCCAAGGTT
>JAXCMG010000017.1:2176695-2233104 GCA_034642415.1 Podarcis siculus | reverse complement strand
GAGGCAAGAGGGAGGAGGAGAAATATCACGTTGGGATCATGGAGGGGGCACAGCAGTGGTGGACCTGCACCATGCTAGACTGGCGGCGTCAGCTGAGCACCAGTGAGAGGGAAGGAAGGAGGGGAACGAGGGAGGGATAAGAGGTAGCTCCTTCCCCCTTTGCTCTATTGTTGATCATGTCAGCCTGGGCTCCTCGTCAGCCACACCAACAGAGACACAACCACTATTTTGGGCTGGCCAAGCTTCAATCTGGGGGCGGCGGGAGGCGTCCTGTTTGAAATGCAACCAGCCAGGGGACACTTTTGTTCAAAATGTGGGAATGTTCAGGGATGCAGGAAAGGATATATTGTTTGATTATAGCCTTTCCAACTTGTGTAAACAAGTTCACAATTTAGCAGAGTAACTTTCCCCCTTTTAAACTCACAGTGGATGCGTTAGCTCAGGCTCGCTAAAGCCTCTATAATAACTGTTCTGGTATTTCCCCTTTATTCCCTCATAAAAGATAAGACCCAACACAATCTTCTATAGAAGTATAAAAAGAGTTTACTCACATTCTGTTCACAATCGGATCCCAGAAGGCAGACTTAGCTTAGAAAAGTAACATACACCTGGAAACTATTCCATAAAGAGACAGACCCATTGTGCTCTCTTGGCTGGAGGCCAAGAGAGCATCTTTGGCTAAGCAGATGTTGCTTCTTTGATGAATGTAGTCAGAGAGAGAGAGATGGCTGCCCTGCCCTGTGCTTCTTTCGTTACCTGCACAGGTGAGGGCACGCCCAACTCTAGTCACATGCAGAGGAAGTCTGTCCCAGCCCAGAAGGAAACAGGAAGTTTACCTGCTGGCTGGACAAACATTCCTCCCCAGGTGTAAACATGTTCACTATAGGAATGTTGTACTTGACTGCTCTTGTGTTTCACATCCCGCACAAAACCGGTCCCATCCCATTTTTCTAGCAACGGGTAGCAACCTTGCTGGCAATGCTTCTCACCCTCGTTGAGGGTTTTTGCTTGGCTGGGGGGCATCCTTGGACTCTGAAGGTACCTCTTCCTTGTGTAAATGGAGGACAGAGAGCTGAGTGCGAATGTCTGTGGAAACCAGCCTACTGTTCAAAGGCAAACATGATCTTCATTGTCCTGCCTCTGGCCCCACCAACCACTAACCTGTGGCCTCGGGAAAGTTGCCCAGAAGGGATTGTGGCCCTTGGTTTTCCACCTCTGCCCCTAGTTAATTGGAACGTATCCATTTGCACCATACAGTTGATGACAGCCTTCGCTGGAGAGACTGTTCAGCCTTCCAGAAATGTCCCTGTAAAACATAGTTTCACAGCAAAATCCAAACCAAAGCTGTTTGCCTCTATCGCCTGGTTTTAATGCTTGCCTTCCTTTCCTTTCTTTTGCCCTATGTAAATTCTGCACAATGTCTGATCTGATCTTTGCCCTCACTTATATTATTTTAAATGTATTTCCCAACATGCTGTGGAATGTGGGATTATTCCTTGTAACACAGCGCTAAAAGAACCTCCCAGAGTAATAACTGAGTTCCCCAAATCAGTGGCATTTTTTTGTATGTTTTTTAAGGCCCTGTTGCTTTTCCTAATGAAAAAGGGGGATTTAAGAACAAGATCTCGAGGCCTCACAAAGGAAAACAACATCATAATAATTCAAAAAATCCCTTTCCCAATGCATTAAAACCCTTTAGTATTTGACAGAGCCGGCAATTTAGTAGCTTAATCCATTTGGCAAATGCAAGACAGTGCAGGCCTCAATGGTCCCCGGCTTGGAGGTTTTGTTTGGGAGAGTGTTTGCTAACTGAATTCAATAAGGGCAGGAAAACGCTCTGCTTGTTTTAATCAGGAGGCAAAAGAGGACCTTCTCACAATGTCCAACGTTGCCTTGGCTTTGGGAAAGCGAGAGAGCCTAGAGGTCTGAGTTGCCGGAGGGCCGTTGTCCCCGAAACACAGCCGTGCCATCTGGTGGGAATTCTCCTCTGTCCGCTGGCTGCCCCCCTCCCAATTTCAACTAGGCAAACGCTAATCTCCTGACATTTCACCCAGCAAACAATATTCCTGGTTGCGATACAATGGAGGCTTAAGCAGGAAGGAAGGCACTCTGGTGCATGCAAGAGAGGTGAGGATGCACAGAACAGGCCCACCTGCACATCCTTATGCGAGATGCGAGGGACCTGTAGCCCTCCAGATCTTGTGGGGCTCCAGATCCCACCACGCCATAGCCAATGGCCAGGGGCAGGGCCCATTAGCCTTGGTGAGGCCATCATCTCAGGTAGAAGCCCGGGAACAGCTGGGAGGGCTGGCAGATCTAAAAACGTAGATGTGTTCCGGATCACACATTGCTTTGAAAAATGGGAATTGGGTAGTTACTGTCATGGGCTGGCAGGATTTAGAGGAGTTGTGGGATGGCTCCGACCTGGTGGAATGCTCTGTCCCATGAGACTAGGGCCCTTCAGGACTTAACCTCCTTCCGTTGGGCCTGTAAGACAGAGCTATTCCACCTGGCCTTTAATTTGAATTCGGCCTGATCTTTTATTTCCCTTCTCTCCCCCCCTCCCCTTTTATGACGATCACCTGCTCTGAGACCCCACAGATAATTCTCCCCTGGCCTCCTCACTAGCCCAAGTAGGACCAATTCAGCCAGCTAGCCCTGGGGATTATCTAACTGATTTTTTATTTTTATTGTTATTCATGTTTTTATACTGTATTTTATGCTGCTTTTATAATTAAGTGTTTTAAAGTGTTTTAAATTTGTTGTTAGCCGCCCTGAGCCCGGTTTTTGAACCGGGAAGGGCAGGGTATAAATAAAAATTTATTATTATTATTATTGCTGACGTGCTCCAGGCACCTGCTCCCGACAGTTTCTCATGAAAATCAAATCTACCCCCCATCCCTAGTTGGGGAGGTGTGGTCTAGTATACGAGAACTAGCTGTGATTCCTGCATTTCAGTGGTTTGGAGGAGATGGAGGAGTTCTATGATAAGAAAGTGCAGAATTCTGCAGACAATTGTGTGTGCACCATTCAGGGTGTGAAATAAGCACAGCCTATTCTTCCCACGACGGGCTGTGTGTGCATGCGCGCACACACATGCGCTTGAATTTTTTTGGCACAATTACCCCCCCAAGTTCAGATGTTACAGCCAGTTTTGCTTTATATGCATATTGGACAGGATACTAAATTGCAGAATCACTCACCAGGCTGTATCTCGACTCCCTTGAATTAATGTCAGATCTCTCCACATAACATAACTCGTCTCCCTTATAGAATTTGTTGAACAACCTTTGAGAGATCAGAGGATAGCCTGGACGCAGTCTGGAGGAGAGAGCCAAGTATGATATACAAAAGAAAGCGTCTGGGCACGCTGCCATTGGAATATCATCAGATATGAACCAATCCTAAGGGCATGTTGCGAATGAAAGGTAAGAATCTGTCCTCCCCCGCCGCCCCTCTTTGAAAGTATGTGGAATGGGATGAAAAAAGTAAACGAACGTTGATCGGTGTTTGATTGTCTAGCAAATTTACTATGGAAAATTGCGGGGTCTCTGATGAATAGTTGGAGGGTTTGAACGCCGGCCTGTGCCAATAAAACCTAAATGTATCTTTCAGAAGTAAAGATAACAAGGAGCTCAGCTGAGATGCGAGGAACAATATGAAGGGTAAACATTGCATTTTTAAAATAAATAAATCAATCTTTTTCTTCTTTTTTAAAAATGGAAAATAAGGATCCAATTAGCGGGAGGGTTTGCATAGATTATACAAAGGAGATAAAAACGGGGAGATGTAATTGGAAACACTGACGCTCAGTATCAAACTATCCAAAGCATGTTATCTAAGCTGAAATGCTTTTCTCGGAGAACGAGAAGGGTCGATGCTCCCGCGGGGGTTAGCAGCAGAGAGCAGGCAACGACAAAGTTGCTGGATTTATGCGAGGCTCTTGCTTGAGATGTTGGTAGCGTCGAGGGAAGGAGAGTGCTGTTGAGTCTGACCAAAGGTCCATCTAGTCTGGCAATCGGTTGCCACAGCAGTCAACCAGGCATCTCTTCTGGAAAGCCGCTAAGCTGGACCTGAGTGCCACAGCACTGTGATTCCCTACAAATGATATTCAGAGGCAGTGGAGACATAACTTAGCCCTTGTGGCTAGGACCTACTGATGGTCTGGTCTTCTGTGAACTTATCTATCCTCTTTCAAAGACATCCATTTTGGCCATAATAATAATAATTTTTTATTTATATCCCGCCCTCCCCAGCCGAAGCTGGGCTCAGAACGGCTAACAACAGTAAAAATAACACAGGTTACATAAAATCACGATCAATTAATTGAAATACATTCTAAAATCAATTCAGTGAACAAGTGTGGTGTAGTGGTTAAGAGCAGTAGATTCGTAATCTGGTGACCTGGGTTTGTGTCTCTGCTCCTCCACATGCAGCTGCTGGGTGGCCTTGGGCCAGTCACACTTCTCTGAAGTATCTCAGCCTCACTCACCTCACAGTGTTTGTTGTGGGGGAGGAAGGGAAAGAAGAATGTTAGCTGCTTTGAGACTCCTTCGGGTAGTGATAAAGCGGGATATGAAATCCAAATCCAAACTCCTCATTCTACAATCAATTTAGAGTCAAATTCATGGCAACCATTGGGCTAGAATTCTGTGAGGATTACCAAAGGAGGGGGTCAGGCTGCGCCTTGGCCAAATGCCTGGTGGAACAGCTCTGTCTTGCAGGCCCTGCGGAAAGATGTCAAGTCCCACAGGGCCATAGTCTCTTGTGACAGAGCGTTCCACCAGATCGGGGCCACGGCCAAAACCCCCCCAGCTCTGGTTGAGGCCAGCCTAACCTCCCTGTGGCCCGGGACCTCCAAGATGTTATTGTTTGAAGACAATAAGGTCCTCCGTGGGACATACTAGGAGAGGCAGTCCTGTAGGTACGAAGGTCCTAGGCCGTATAGGGCTTTAAAGGTTAAAACCAACACCTTAAACCTGATCCTGTACCCCACTGGGAGCCAGTGCAGCTGGTATAGCACCGGGTGAATGTGATCTCGCAGCGAGGACCCCGTAAGGAGTCTCGCCGCGGAATTCTGCACGCGCTGGAGTTTCTGGGTCAGTCTCAAGGGCAGCCCCATGTAGAGCGAGTTACAATAATCCAGTCTGGAGGTGACCGTCGCGTGGATCACAGTGGCTAGGTCAGGGCAAGAGAGGTAAGGAGCCAACTGCTTAGCTTGGGGGAGATGAAAAAATGTCGCCTTTGTTATAGCTGAAATCTGCGCCTCCATGGAAAGGGAGGTGTCGAAGATTACACCCAAATAGCACACGACTTACGCCCTAAATATCTGAAAAGCTGCCTCCTTCCCTACAGACCCTCCTGGGTGTTAAGACCAGCGGAAGGGACCCTCTTGCTAGTTTTACCTTCCCTCAAAAATTCGGGTGGTGGTGGACCAGAAGAGAGCATTCTCTGCGGCAGTCCCTAAATTGTGGAAATCCTTCCTCATTGTACAGGTTTCAGTGAATTCTAAGAATGCACCTGACCTGGGACACCTGAGATGTTTGATTCCAGGGCCGCCTTATTACTGTGACTCTGATTAACTGTTTTTTAATTCTGAAGTGCACCACAAGAAAAACATGAGTCTACAGTGTGATGCAGCAGCAAAAAACCCAAAACCCTAATGCTATTCTAGGCTTCATCAGCAGAAGTATAGTGTCCAGATCAAGGGAAGTAATAGGCCCTCTCTATTCTGCTTTGGTCAGACCACACCCGGAGTCCTGAGTCCAGTTATGGGCACCCCAATTTAAGAAGGATATTGACAAGTCGGAAGGTGTGCAGAGGATAGCAACCTAGATGATCAAGGGTCTGGAAACCAAGCCTTAGGAGGCAAAGTTGAAGGAGTTCAGTCTAGGAAAGAGGAGAGGATATACGCTAGCCATTTTCAAATGACCACTGGGAGGAATGTAGAAAGAAGGAAGGGCATGAGAAGCCTTCTTACTAGGCATTTTAGGTCAAGACATACCAAAAGAAAAGAGGACTTTATTTATGTATGCCACTACAGCAGCAAGAATGTTGATTGCACAAAATTGGAAAACTGGAGAAATACTGACTAAAGAACAATGGCAAGAGAAGTTGATGAACTATGCAGAACTGGCAAAAATGACAGAACGACTAAGAGAAAAAGACAACAGAGACTTTGAAAAAGAATGGGGACCATTTATATTATAGCTGCAGAAACAAAGAAAGTTGATAGACTTGATGGCAGGATTTAAATAAACATTCACACTATTGTTGTTGTTTAGTCATTTAGTCGTGTCCGACTCTTCGTGACCCCATGGAGCAGAGCACTCCAGGCCCTCCTGTCTTCCACTGCCTCCCGCAGCTTGGTCAAACTCATGCTGGTAGCTTCGAGAACACTGTCCAACCACCTCGTCCTCTGTTGCCCCCTTCTCCTTGTGCCCTCCATCTTTCCCAACATCAGGGTCTTTTCCAGGGAGTCTTTCCTTCTCATGAGGTGGCCAAAGTCTTGGAGTCTCAGCTTCAGGATCTGTCCTTCCAGTGAGCACTCAGGGCTAATTTCCTTCAGAATGGAGAGGTTTGATCTTCTTGCAGTCCATGGGACTCTCAAGAGTCTCCTCCAGCACCAGAATTCAAAAGCATCAATTCTTTGGCGATCAGCCTTCTTTATGGTCCAGCTCTCACTTCCATACATCACTACTGGGAAAACCATAGCTTAGAAATTGATAGAGAAGTATTATGGTGTATTTACTTTTATTTTTATGTTTTTAAGTTTGATGTTATGTTGTTAATAACGTTTTCTGTTAAGAGGTAGCAAATTGGTTGAAAAGAGAAACAAACCAGAAGCCGAAGTTAGGGGAAGCCTAGGAAGGGAGGAATATATAGTAAATGTTAAGAATTAGAGATGTATGTAATGAATGAAAAAGAAAAATGAATAATAAAAAAGAGAGAGAGAAGGAAGGGCATGATGCAACTTAAGAAGCACAACCAGATACCTTCATCTGCTCTAGCTGCAACAAAACATGTCTCTCCCACACTGGGCTCTACAGCCACAGCAGGCGCTGCAACCCTCCAACAGCTTGACCTCACCCACAAAGGCAAACTTTCCCATTGTCTCCTGAGACAGATGGATACCAAGCAAAGGGCTGTGTGATGGCCTGGGATTCGGACTCGGAGGCTGAACCTGAGGAATCCCAGCCTGCACAGAATTCCCCGCCTCCAGAACCAGCTGAGCTGGGGCTGGGGCCTGAGCCTGAAGCGTCCTTACCTGTGCTGCATCCTCCGGTGCAGGCACCAGCTGAGTCTGCTCTGGCTCCCGAGGTGATGGAGGACCCATTGCTCCACTCTCAGCCCTGTCAGAGGAAGTGGAGGTTGCCTCTGGGTCCGGTAACCCTCCAGCCTCTTCTGAGCTGCAGAGGCTCAGGGCAGAGAGGCGGAGGGAACTAAGTTCCCGCAGGAGGAGTGCTCGCCTCCAGGCCTGGAGAGGTGAGTCACCTGTGGACTGGGGCCGCCCTATGCCTCGGGGCAGATAAAAGCCAGCCAGCCCAGTCCCAAGTTGCGGGAGCAACGTTGTTGGTAGCCTGTTCCTGCCTGAATCCTGTCCTGCTTTCCTGCCGGAGCTCCTGACCTCACCTGACTCCCTGCTTTGTACCCAGCTTCAGTTTTGATGGACTGCCTCCCTACTGCACCCTCGACCTCAGACTGGACTCGGACCTCGCCTCACAGTTAACCGGGACCAGCACAGGCTGTCTCATGGAAGATGGAGCAAGCTTGTTTTCTCCTATCCTGGAGGGTAGCACCCGAACCAATGGATTCAAGTTACAAGAAAGGAGATTCCGACTAAACATTAGGAACGGCTTTCTGACAATAAGAGCTGTTTGACAGTGGAACAGACTCCCTCGGGAGGTTGTGGACTCTCCTTCCTTGGAGGTTTTTAAGCAGAGGTTGGATGGCCATCTGTCATGGATGCTTGAGCTGAGATTTGAAAGCCTTGCCAGGCCATGGTCATTCACGCCTACTCGGCCCTCCAACCACGCCTGCTTCCAGCCTCCCAACTTCACGTTTGTGCCAGCCTTGGTGTGACGCCTGTGGCATCATGCTGGGTCATAAATGAGTGTGAAGTGATTTGCAGTGGGGAGGAGTTAGAGTTAGAGTTGTTGAGGAGTCAGTCGGGTGTTAGAGAAGAGGGAGGGAGGATAAGTCTGTGGGTTGGGATAGTTTGATGTGAGAGAGTGAGAGAATCTGTTAAGAGGAGTCAGTCAAACAGTTGGGATAATCAGTTAGAAGTTATTAGGAAGGTATAGGGCGGTAAAGAAACTAAGATTAAGAAACTGACAAGAAAAATTATCCGAGACCATAAACTTGTTAACGCTTATAAAATAAACTTGTTTACAGTGTTACCTCGGGTTAAGTACTTAATTCGTTCCAGAGGTCCGTTCTTAACCTGAAACTGTTCTTAACCTGAAGCACCACTTTAGCTAATGGGGCCTCCTGCTGCCGCCACACCGCCGGAGCCCAATTTCTGTTCTCATCCTGAAGCAAAGTTCTTAACCCGAGGCACTATTTCTGGGTTAGCAGAGTCTGTAACCTGAAGCGTCTGTAACCTGAAGTGTATGTAACCTGAGGTACCACTGTATTTAGATTAATGTTAACAACTGTCTGGACTCCGTGTGTACCCGAGAGAAAGGGGTTGGTGGCAGCGGGGAAGCGATCACAGTGGTGGCACAGGGATCAATAGACCATCAAACGTCCGGAGACCCTGTGTGATCCATCCATGTAGCCGTCTCAGCCTTGCCTGGGTAATGTCTGCAATCCTGACCCCACTTACCCGGGAGGAAGCCTCATTGAATTCAGTAGGCCTTCTGATTAGACATCTTAGGCTTACACTGCGATTCACGGCAGCCTCCCCCTCTTTCTGAAGCACAGAGCAGTAAAGAACTCTAATTAAAGATTATCCAATATTGCTTGCAAGGCGAGGGTTCTCTGGAAAGAAGGGGGGGGGGAAGGTCCGGGAACGAAGCAGCCAGCAGCGCAAACACTTGTGATGGGCTGGCAAACTGCCCTGCATACCAAGCAATCCTGTCTGACTAGCCCAAATCCTCTGAGGATGGGAAACCCTAGTTTCATTCAGATTCGGAACAACTGCAGAGAGATGAATCAGCTCGGTGATATCACTCCTGCCTTGATGCTAAGGCACCAGTTGCATTTCGAGCCCCCAAGAACGCTCAGGGGCAGCCCAAGACCAGGGGGAAAAAGAGAGAAGGGAATAAAATGAAATAGACTTTCCACTTGCGCGTCTGGTCTATTGTTCTCCTGTCCCTTGAACTGCCTGCCAAACTTGCCTCCTACTCCATCCCTTTGGCACGTCGGTAATGGCAGACTTCTCCCCCAAAGAGATTTCCAGCCCATTCTCCCTTTGTGGAGAATGCCTCTGCTAAAGACCATGGAATATTTTGCACCTCCTGGAGCAGGTGGGAGGACAGACGCCAGGAGAGGGAGGGAGGCTCCATATCGCCCGACGTGACGTGACTTTTTCCAAAGAGGTCCTCCTCGCTTGAGTCAAGATGGATATTTTTTTCCACCTGGGATCCTCCTTCGAGATCTTTCGCGGGTGAAAGGAAATAAAGAAGGGTCATACGCCTTAAATGCAAGCCCGTATATACTGCAGTTAGGGACGTGGGTGGCGCTGTGGGTTAAACCACAGAGCCTAGGACTTGCCGATCAGAAGGTCGGTGGTTCGAATCCCTGTGACAGGGTGAGCTCCCGTTGCTCGGTCCCTGCTACTGCCAACCTAGCAGTTCAAAAGCACGTCAAAGTGCCAGTAGATAAATAGGTACCACTCCAGCGGGAAGGTAAACGGCGTTTCTGTGCGCTGCTCTGGTTCGCCAGAAGCGGCTTAATCATGCTGGCCACATGACCTGGAAGCTGTACGCCAGCTCCCTCGGCCAATAAAGCAAGATGAGCGCCGCAACCCCAGAGTCGGTCACGAATGGACCTAATGGTCAGGGGCCCCTTTACCTTTACCCATTACATATTGCAATTAGAAAGAGGTGAAAACCCATTACATATTGCAATTAGAAAGAGGTGAAATTCTCAAAGAATTGGATTTAAAAAACTAAACAAAACCCCACTTGCTTTGAAACAAAGAATTTCAGTTTTGAAAAGGTTCACTATTTTTGTCTATATATGTGCACAGTTTCAATTTCCCGCCTGTCTTTTCCCTCATGAAAAGTCTGTATGTTTCCTGCTGGGGATGCTGGGACACTGGGTGGTGAAGGATGTGCCGTCTGAGGTAAATTTTGGGGCCTTTGGAGAGGCAGAGGAGGAGGAGAGCTTTCTCAGGGTTCACCAAATGCTCAACAAGCCTTGAGCCACTTCTAGGTGAATCTGGAGAGTTATTACCCATCTCTGCTTTAGATTTCCTAGATGTCGTTGGCCCAGACTATCTAAAGGACAGTCTTCTTCCAGATGGACTTCTTCCAGTTGAGATTGGCTTCAGAGGCCTTTGTCTGAAGCATCTGTCTGCCTCTGGAAGTTAGCCTGGCTGGCACCAGTGGGGAGACCACTGCCAGTAGCTTGTTGTATATAAATTTTTTAATTAGTTTTTTAACATATCATTTTCAACAGTAATTAAACATACTTTTACATCTTATTCAATTTTTTTTGCTTCCATCAGTCCTGTCTGAAAATTTTCCAATCTAATCTCTTAGTATGCATTTCTTATCTTCCCTATTACATTTCAAACTCATAACCAATATCTCTATCTTTTTGCACTTCGTATATTTCTCCTTACAAAACTTCTTGTAGTCCTACTAGCGTAATTTGTTGATTACAGTTGATCTTCAAATAATTCATATACTTCTTCCAATCTTTTGTAAATCTCTGGTCCCGCAGGTTTCGAATCCTTCCTGTCATTTTGTCCAATTCTGCATAGTCCATTAATTTCGTCTGCCATTCTTCTTTCATCAGAATTTCTTCTTGTTTCTATTTCTGGGCTAACCATACTCTTGCTGCAGTTGTTGCATATAAAAACTATTTAACATCTTGCCTATTAATGTCCTGACCTATAATACCAAGTAAAAATGCTTCTGGTTTTTTAAAAAATGTGTATTTCAACATCTTTTTCATCTCATTATATATCATTTCCCAGAAGTTTTTACTTTTTTACATTCCCACCACATATGATAAAATGTTCCTTCTTTTTCTTTACATTTCCAACATTTATTATTTGTCTTATACATTTTAGCTAATTTCACTGGTGTCATATACCATCTATACATCATTTTCATCATATTCTCTTTCAAAGTATTACAGGCTGTAAATTTTATCCTTTCATTCCACAACCTTTCCTGTTCTTCAAGCTGTACATTACATCCAAAGTTTTTTGACCAATGTATCACACTGCCAGTAACTTGTGTCCAGGCACAGTTTGGTTAGGTATGCCGAGGTTCTCATTGGTAGCAGAGATTGCCTAAAGTGGAGGCCAGAAGCACCAAGAAAGGATGGATGGATGGAGACAGGGCAATTGCACTGTTGTTGTTGTTTAGTCGTTTAGTCGTGTCCGACTCTTCATGACCCCATGGACCAGAGCACACCAGGCACTCCTGTCTTCCACTGCCTCCCGCAGTTTGGTCAAACTCATGCTGGTACCTTCAAGAACACTGTCCAACCATCTCGTCCTCTGTCGTCCCCTTCTCCTTGTGCCCTCCATCCTCCCCAACATCAGAGTCTTTTTTAGGGAGTCTTCTCTTCTCATGAGGTGTCCAAAGTATTGGAGCCTCAGCTTCAGGATCTGTCCTTCCAGTGAGCACCCAGGGCTGATTTCCTTCAGAATGGATAGGTTTGATCTTCTTGCAGTCCATGGGACTCTCAAGAGTATCCTCCAGAACCATTGCACTGTATATAATTGCAATACATAAAATAATAAAGTGACAAAGGTGAATTCTGAGAAATTTCAGGAGCAAACCCATTTCCTTTCCCACCCCCTCTTCTTAAGCAGAGACTATATGTGACCCTGACCGTTCTGCATGCCCCCACTTTCCTCTCCCCCACCCTGTCGAGGGAGGTCCAAAAATTGTATCAAAGGGAGCGTTCCAACTCCCTCAAATTGTAGGCGATGGCTTTGGGATGACATCAAGCGAGTTGCTGCAATTGCCCCACCAATTTCTCACCCGGCCTCAGGCTGTTTTATTAAAACCTGATGGGACAAATTTATCCCCATCTTCTCTTTCCTAGTTCTTTCCCACTCCAATAGTCTTGGCAAAGAGTGCAGAAACCGGCTCCAAGCCATTGACAACCCTCATTACCTAATTATCCTAAAGCATACCCAGATCTTAGGAAGGAAGGAAGGAAAGAGAGAGAGAGAGAGAGAGAGAGAGAGAGAGAGAGAGAGAGAGAGAAGAGCCTTGGCACAGAGGAGAAATGGAAGGCAAATCTATCCAATTGGCATCTTCCAAAACAATATGTGAACCCAAACACTCCTGTTATTCGAAATCTGCACTTCTCCGAATTTTGCAATGCCATTCTCCAGCTAATGCGTAAAGGTAAAGGAACCCCTGGCCATTAGGTCCAGTCGTGGCCAACTCTGGGGTTGTGGTGCTCATCTCGCTTTACTGGCTGAGGGAGCTGGCGTACAGCTTCTGGGTCATGTGGCCAGCATGACTAAGCCGCTTCTGGCGAACTAGAGCAGCGCACGGAAACGCTGTTCACCTTCCCACTGCAGTGGTACCTATTTATCTACTAGTACTTTGACGTGCTTTCGAACTGCTAGGTGGGCAGGAGCAGGGAGTGAGCAACGGGAGCTCACCCCGTCGCGGGGATTCGAACCACTGACCTTATGATCGGCAAGTCCTAGGCTCTGTGGTTTAACCCTCAGCGCCACCCGCATCCCCCAGCTAATGTGTACATAAACACATATACTAGGCTATAAAGTGTGCATTGAAATGCAAGTATTCATGAAAACAATGTACCAAAAATACATCTTAGATGGGGAAATTGCTTTGCAAAAATCAGGCAAAATTGCATGCAACGTGCATTTAGAAATTTGCACTTAACGCCTGATGAATTTTCATTAGGGTTCCCCCCCCCTTAAAATAAAAATCACCTCACGGTTAGATGCTTTCAAAAGCCAATTCAGCTATAAAATATTTGTGGAGCCCTACCACGCAGTGCATGGCTACCTGGTAGAATTCGCTCCCACAAGAGATGGTGACGGCTACCAACTTTCAAGACTTTAAAAGGCAGATTAGATAAATGTTTGGAGGATAAGTCCATGTTCTGCTGCTGAATGCCAGGTGGAACCACAAGTGGGGAGAGTAGCTGTT
Source organism: Podarcis siculus (assembly GCA_034642415.1). Classification (NCBI taxonomy): domain Eukaryota; kingdom Metazoa; phylum Chordata; class Lepidosauria; order Squamata; family Lacertidae; genus Podarcis; species Podarcis siculus. The sequence continues at coordinate 2,219,782 of JAXCMG010000017.1, read as the reverse complement.
GTTCTTATGTCCTATTTGTCAGCCTCCTATAGGTATCTGGTTGGCCACTGTGAGAACAGGATGCTGGACTAATAATAAATAATAATAAATTTTATTTATACCCCGTCCTCCCCAGCCAAGACCGGGCTCAGGGCAGCTAACACCAGGTATAAAAACAATTGATTAAAATACAACTTAAAAACAAGATTAAAATACAACATTAACATGCAGCCTCATTTCAGTAGAAAGTCAAATCAAAAACTTTTTGGGGATGGAAACGTCAAATCTTCACCAATGCCAACTATCCAGACTGGTCCTACATGGGCCAGAAAAAAGCCAGGGAAGTCCCCAAATAGGAGTTCCATCACAGAAGGACAAAGGAAAAAGGAAAGAGGGGGAGGGGATCAAGTTGATTCCAAGTCAAAGGCCAGGTGGAACAACTCTGTCTTACAGGCCCTGCGGAAAGAAATCAGATCCTGCAGGGCCCTGGACTCATGAGGCAGAGCGTTCCACCAGGCCGGGGCCAGTGCTGAAAAGGCCCTGGCTCTGGTTGACTAGAAGGGCCATTGGCCCTGATCCAACAGCCAGGCTCTTCTTATGTTCTTAGAATCATAGAATTGTAGGGTAGGAAGATAGGGACGCGGGTGGCGCTGTGGGTAAAAGCCTCAGCGCCTAGGGCTTGCCGATCGAAAGGTCAGCAGTTCGAATCCCCGCGGCGGGGTGCGCTCCCGCTGCTTGGTCCCAGCGCCTGCCAACCTAGCAGTTCGAAAGCACCCCCGGGTGCAAGTAGATAAATAGGGACCGCTTACTGGCGGGAAGGTAAACGGCGTTTCCGTGTGCTGCGCTGGCTCGCCAGATGCAGCTTTGTCACACTGGCCATGTGACCCGGAAGTGTCTCCGGACAGCGCTGGCCCCCGGCCTCTTGAGTGAGATGGACGCACCAACCCCAGAGTCTGTCAAGACTGGCCCGTACGGGCAGGGGTACCTTTACCTTTACCTTTACCTTTAAGGGTCTCAGAGGGGCCAATCCCCTGCAATGCAGGAACCTCAACTGGAGCATCCATGACAGATGGCCATTCAACCTCTGCTTAGAAACCTCCAAGGAAGGAGAGTCCATAACCTCCATACGGAGACCGCTCCACTGTCGAACAGCTCTTGCTGGCAAAAAGTTCCCCCTAATATTCACTTGGAATCTCCTTTCTTGTAATTTGAATCCATCACAAAATATCCAAAGCTCAGCTCCACATCCTGTGCAAATCATGCAATTTAAGAATATTTGCATCTCCATAGTTGGCATCCCTTAATTCTGCTAGCCCTGGGAAGAGACAAGGCCAAGTAATGAGAACACAGATTGCATTGAACTGGGGTCAAGTGTGCACGAACAGCGAATATACTTTGTGACAATGACATAGGAAAATGTATTGCATCTGGGGGAAATCGCTTTACAAAAAACACACATTATTTAGCTTTTGCATTTACAGTGGTACCACAGGTTAAGTACTTAATTCGTTCCGGAGGTCCGTTCTTAATCTGAAACTGTTCTTAACCTGAGGTACCACTTTAGCTAATGGGGCCTCCAGCTGCCACTGCACCGCCGGAGCCCGATTTCTGTTCTCATCCTGAAGCAAAGTTCTTAAACCAAGGTACTATTTCTGGGTTAGCGGAATCTGTAACCTGAAGCGTCTGTAACCTGAAGCGTCTGTAACCTGAAGTGTATGTAACCCGAGGTACCACTGTATATCCCACCTTTTTGAGAGCCAGTGTGGTGTAGTGGTTAAGAGCAGTGGACTCGTAATCTGGTGAACCGGGTTCGCTTCCACGCTCCTCTACATGCAGCTGCTGGGTGACCTTGGGCCAGTCACACTTCTCTGAAGTCTCTCAGCCCCACTCACCTCACAGAGTGTTTGTTGTGGGGGAGGAAGGGAAAGGAGAATGTTAGCCGCTTTGAGACTCCTTAAAGGGAGTGAAAGGCGGGATATCAAATCCAAACTCTTCTTCTTCTTCTTTTTCTTTTTCTTCAAGGAGCTCAAGTTCTCCTTTAATCCCCACAACCCTGTGAAGCAGGTTGGGCTGACAGAAGCAGTGTCTGGCCCAGAGTCACCCAATGGCCAAATGGAGATTTGAACCCTGGTCTCCCAGGTCCTAGTGCAACACTCTAACCACTACACTACCCTGGAAAAAAATAGTGTATGCAGTGGTACCTCGGGTTACATACGCTTCAGGTTACATACGCTTCAGGTTACAGACTCCGCTAACCCAGAAATAGTACCTTGGGTTAAGAACTTTGCTTCAGGATGAGAACAGAAATCGTGCTCCTGCGGTGCGGTGGCAGTGGGAGCCCCGTTAGCTAAAGTGGTGCTTCAGGTTAAGAACAGTTTCAGGTTAAGAACGGACCTCCGGAACAAATTAAGTACTTAACCCGAGGTACCACTGTATTGGGGAAAACTCGCACTATGATGTTGACGAACTTTCACAAGGACTTTCAAAATAAACGAATGGAATGAGAAGAAGCGACAGACCAGGGGCTATTGTTGTTGCATATTGCACTATGTTTATAAGCAATAAAACACATTAAAAAATGAATGGCTAAAAAACTAGCGTGGCAACGTGAAGGACCTAATTTAAGATCTGAAAAACGAGAAACTGGGTGAAATCGAAACGGGGAATTTCGCCCCTTCCTACTTGGGGGCGGAAGTTTATTTGGCCACCAATTCCTTAAAGGGGCTTCTGTGACAGGGTTCTCCCTCGACTGCCCCCGCCCCCGACGTCTTGGGGTTAAAGGGGATAATCCTTCGCATTATCCAGCCTATTAACTACCGTGCCTATAAAAACACCCGAGCCTGTCACAGTTACCGCTGGCAGGGTTCCCTTCTGCCCATCAAGTGGACGGGAGATCATTTGTAACGGGATAGCCCCGGGGCCGTGTGCTGTTGACACTGAGGAAGAAAGAATTCGGGCTAGGAGTGCCACTCGGGTTACTGATGATTTGGAAAATCCGCCCACTCGTAGGGGTGTTGACAGCGTTGTATACAAACTCTCTCTCACTGCTCGGGATATGGAAACAGCAGCCGGATGGAGGCTATAAGGAACTTGATAGACAAGGCCGATGGGGGAGGTCAAAGGAGTCATCTCTTTTTAAAGCGATGATGCTATTAGATGGGGTGGGGTCTCTGCACTGCACGTGCTCCAGTGGCCCCTGTTTTCCAGGAACTGTCCCTACTATTTAAGAACATGAGAAGGGCCTCCTGGATCAGGCCAATGGCCCGTCTAGTCTTTGCACAGTGGCCAACCAGATAACCCAGTGGGAAACCAGTAAGCAGGAGCTGAGGAGCAACTCTCCGATCCGGTGGTTTCCAGCAACTGGGATTCAGAAGCCAGCAATGGGGAATCCATGGCAGAGGGCCATCCCTGGTCCTGAGTGGGGTAACTGTGCCCCTGAAGGACCAGGAGTGCAGCCTGGGAGTCATTCTGGACTCACAGCTGTCCATGGAGGCGCAGGTCAATCCTGTGTCCAGGGCAGCTGTTTACCAGCTCCATCTGGTACGCAGGCTGAGACCCTCCCTGCCCACAGACTGTCTCGCCAGAGTTGTGCATGCTCTGGTTATCTCCCATTTGGACTACTGCAGTGTTCTCTACGTGGGGCTACCTTTGAAGGTGACCCGGAAACTACAACTAATACAGAATGTGGCGGCTAGACTGGTGACTGGGAGCGGCCGCCAAGATAACATAACACCGGTCTTGAAAGACCTGCACTGGCTCCCAGTACGTTTCCGAGCACAATTCAAAGTGTTGGTGCTGACCTTTAAGGCCCTAAATGGCCTCGGTCCAGTATACCTGAAGGAGCGTCTCCACCCCCATCGTTCTGCCTGGACACTGAGGTCCAGCTCCGAGGGCCTTCTGGCGGTTCCCTCCCTGCGAGAAGCCAAGTCACAGGGAACCAGGCAGAGGGCCTTCTCGGTGGTGGCGCCTGCCCTGTGGAATGCCCTCCCACCAGATGTCAAAGAGAACAACTACCAGACTTTTAGAAGACATCTGAAGGCAGCCCTGTTTAGGGAAGCTTTTAATGTTTAATAGGTTATTGCATTTTAATATTCTGTTAGAAACAACCCAGAGTTGCTGGGGAAACCCAGCCAGATGGGTGGGGTATAAATAATAAATAAATAAATAAATTATTATTATTATTATTATTATTATTATTATTATTATTATTATCCAACCTCTGCTTAAAAACCACCTAGGAAAAAGAGTCCACCACCTTCTGAGAGAATCCCTTCCACTGTCAAACAGCTTCTACACCTGAATGAGAGATCGATCACCAGTTCTGTGAGAACGCCACACACGCAAAAATTAACTAAAATGACAGTTTTGCACTCAGCTGATCCAAAGGCTGCACCGTGCAAAATAGGATTTTTCAACCTACACAATGCATGCCATTTATTTAACCTGTGAACCAATGGCTATAACTACTAAAACACATCTCCTTGCAACTTAACAGGCCCTTGGGAGTGTAATACCTCGGCCCTCCAGATGTTTTGAGACTACAATTCCCATCATCCCTGACCACTGGTCTTGCTAGCTAGGGATCATGGGAGTTGTAGGCCAAAAACATCTGGAGGGCCGAGGTTGAGGAAGCCTAGTCTAATCATTTCCCCACTCCACATGCCTTTATATCCATTGAAAGTGAGCGCCGTTTGGATGACGGGGTCTAAATATTCATAATTTACACAATAATGCACACAGTTTGAGGTCCATTGTGTTGTATGTATAATGGCCTCCAAAGGTGGACATTTCTGCCCCCAATTTACTATTTTCTTTGCATAGAAAAGCAGACTTCAAATTCAACATGTCTGATACCTAGTGAGTTGCAGATTAAGTTTAGAAATTATGAATACAGACTTGAATAGGGCTTCTTGCATTAAGTTCCGGCTGCAATCCTGTGCACATTTTCCCGGCGAGAAAGCCTCCCTGAACTCAGCAGGTCTTACACCTGAGTAAACAACGCACAGGCTTGCTCTGTCAGATACCATTTTAAACCAGCTGGACTTAAAGGGTCGCTTACAGCACCACCGTATCCATATGACTTCAGAGGTAAACCCACTGAGTCCAATACGATTCACTGTCAGGTAATTGTATGCACTCAGCACTCAGATACAGTGGTACCTCTGGGACACGGGTGGCGCTGTGGGTTAAACCACAGAGCCTAGGACTTGCCGATCAGAAGGTTGGCGGTTTGAATCCCTGCGACAGGGTGAGCTCCCGTTGCTTGGTCTCTGCTCCTGCCGACCTAGCAGTTTGAAAGCACGTCAAAGTGCAAGTAGATAAATAGGTACTGCTCTGGCGGGAAGGTAAATGGCATTTCCGTGCACTGCTCTGGTTTGCCAGAAGCGACTTAGTCATGCTGGCCACATGACCCGGAAGTTGTACGCCGGCTCCCTCGGCCAATGAAGCGAGATGAGTGCTGTAACCCCAGAGTTGGTCACGACTGGACCTAATGGTCAGGGGTCCCTTTACATTTACTAATTGTATGCACTCAGGATTGCAGCCTTAGGCATGTAGATACAGTGGTATCTCTGGTTGCGAACGGGATCCGTTCCGGAGCCCCGTTCACAACATGAGCAGAACACAACCCGTGTCTGCGAGTTGCGATTGGCTGCTTCTGCGCATGCGCACGACGTCATTTTGAGCGTCTGCGCATGCGCGAGCAGCAAAACCTGGAAGTAACCCTTTTCGGTACTTCCGGGTTGCCGCGGGACCTGAAAATGCTCATTCTGAAGCAAACGCAACACGAGGTATGACTGTACTGTGTATAAGGAACTGCTTTTTAAAAAAACTCTCAAAAACCCAAAATATAATTAAGACAACACCTGATTGTGTTATTGTTGTTAAAACAAAGTCAATCCATGCTGTGAACAAGGACTGCTTTCAGTTTGGGCAGCATAAGAATCCCTGCCATGGCCATAGTTCCTTGGCTTTAGTGATCCCCATCTGTAAAATGGGCCTAATGGGCACAAAGGAGAACTAAGCATTCACTTGCTGCCCTGGGGCAAGGTGCTTCTCTCCGTCCCTCAGTGTCCCCCAGCATAGAATTTCTATTCTTGCCGGTCTGGCGGAACGCACTCAAATAATAGATATACAACCCCACTGGTACAATGCAAGCTAAATAGTTGGGACTTTCTCTCCCCCCCCCACCGGCCTCCCTTCCACTGCCTGCCCACCCTTGCAAGAAGCTCTGCTATGAGTAACTCCATCTGGGCCATTAAACCCAAAACCTCTCTCTGGTGTCCATCCGGGAGGAAGTTCAACATCTCCGCTGAACATTTCCCAAAGAGCAGATCATCGCCAGCATGCCCAGAGCTGATGTTTCCTCACTCAACAAGAGGCAGGTCAAATGTCCAGGGATGCGTCCCAAACAAATTCCGTGCAGCCCTTAGACTCTGTGCCTAAAGAAAGCAAGCAAATACCCAGCAGGCCTCGGGCCTGACGTGGCGCATTTTCTCTCCACAGCTGTCTCTGTCCGTAGCAAAGTCCAAAGGCTCCTTCCAGATGACAGCCTGCTGTGGGGTGGGATGACCGGCGACAGGGGGCACTGTTGGGCTGCCTGGGAGCTCAGAGGAATCTGCTTTCCGTGAGGGGAACACACGAAGGGTACAGAGTCAGGCCACGTGGCCATCTCAGGCAGCTTCGTCTGGACTGACTCGGGGTGTGCATTTGCAGAATCACAGAGGTGGAAGGGACCGGGAATTTCTGAGAAATTCACTGCTGCAAAGTCCCTGATGGACGACTGTTGAGGGTCTCCTTAAAAACATCTGAAGCACAGGTAGAATTGAGCCATAGGGCACCCCTTTTGGTCCACTTTACTTTTTTATAATTTTTAAATTAATTTTCAACATATCACTTTCAACAATAATTAAACATACTTTAACATCTACAAATTTTTTTGACTTCCATCAATCACATCTGAAAATTTTCCAACCTATTTACTTGATTTACATTTCTTATTCTCACTATTACATTTAAAAGTCATAACTAATATCGTTCTGCTCTCTCTTCTTTGCAATATTTCAAATATTTCTCCTTACAAAACTTCTTGTAGTCCTACTAGCGTAATCTGTTGATTACAGTTGCTCTTCAAATAGTTTGTATATTTCTTCCAATCTTCTGTGAATCTCTGGTCCCGCAGGTTTCGAATCCTTCCTGTCATTTTATCCAATTCTGCGTAGTCCATTAATTTTGTCTGCCATTCTTCTTTCGTGTGCAGATGAATGAATGGGTATTTCTGAACTCCCATTCAATATACCCATTTGTTTTATTTTGTGCCATTGGGTCTGGCAGGGAGTGTCTTTTGTCTCCCTGGAAGTGGGAGCTGCGGCAGAGATAAGTTCTGTGGCTCCTTTGGAAGGCCACCATTTTATTTACCCACAATGCCTTGGTCGTTGTATCTTTCCAGGGTCTTGTAGGGAAAACTATCGCCACCATCACCATCGCGGTGGCACACACGGTTCTCCCCCTCCTCCTTCAATTCTTGCAATGACCCTGTCAAGTAGGTTAAGCTGGGAGAAGGCATTGACTGGCCCAAGACCACTCAGTGAGCTTCATGGCTGAGAGGGGATTCGAACCATGGTCTCACGGGTCCTAGTCTAACACTCAACCCACTCCACCACACTGACTGCCATAAAATGGCAGCCAATTTTGAGAGCATCCTCTATTCTAAGGTTTGTCTGGTTTAATGGTAAATAACAGGGGTTGACAAGGTTTGCCTCACCTGGGCCAGTTCACTCCTGCGGAGATTGCTTTGTTGGCCAAATCACATCTGCACAGATGCGTTTTCTGGTGTCTGCGCAGATGCGATTTCCGGTGGATGCGCAGATGCAATTTTCAGCACTGCGGAAGTGAGTCCCCGCTCTGCGCTGCACCGGTTTAGCGCAGCGTGTGGGGTCTTGCCAAGCAGGCAGCACGGTTCAGGGGTGGCTTGTGGGCCGTTTAAACAACCCCTGTGGGCCGCTTGTGGCCCATGGGCCACAGGTTGCTGACCCCTGGTAAAGAACCATAAGAGAGGAGACTCTGAAGTTACCTGCCAACAGTTAGCAAAGTGATTGGACAAGCTGATGGGACAGCAGGGTATCAATGGCTACCAGCCACATTGGCTACGCTAAGCCTCCAGAGTCAGAGGCAGCAGTGCTTCTGAAGACCAGTTGTGGAAACCTCAGGAGGGGAGAGGGCTCTTGTGCCCAGGTCTTGCTTGCAGGTTCCCCTTTAGGGAATCTGGTTTCCCAGTGTGGGAACAGGAAGTTGGACTAGATGGGCCACTGGCCTCATCCATCAGGCTCTTCTGACATTCTTATGTTCCATGCATGAACTACAGTCATACCTCAGGTTACAGACGCTTCAGGTTGCATTTTTTTCGGGTTGCGGACCGCCAAAACCTGGAAGTACTGGAACAGGTTACTTCCGGGTTTTGGCAGTTGCGCATGCGCAAAAATGCTAAATCACGTTTTGCGCATGCACGGAAGCGCCGAATCGCAACCCGCACGTGCGCAGATGCACAGACGTGGGTTGCGAACGCTGCGGGTTGCGAACGTGCATCCCACACAGATCACGTTCGCAACCTGAGCATCCACTGTACATGGATCCATGCAGCATATTGACGGAGACCAGTTCCATACTCTTGTCCTGAAGCCATTCTGAGAGGCGCGTTCCTGTAGAAAAACCCTCTGGTGTTATGTACTGAAGTTCTCACCCTGGGCCAGCAGGGGGATACTGTAGATAGTTATGCAAATGAAGGATCAAAAAGTGACGTTCAGTGATTGGATAGTTTGTATGCAAATGAAGGATCGAAAAGTGACGTTCAGTGATTGGATAGTTTTAGAAAATGGCAACAGTTACATTGTTCTGGAGCTCTATATAAGCAGGCTGACTGAGCTCCTCAGCTTAGTTCTGTTCCAGCTTACAAATAAAGAGCTGCTTTGGAAGAATAACTGTGTCGTCTGATATGTTCGCCCACAACTTAACACTGCCCATTTCCCTTTCGCCTTGGTTCCAGGTCCTTCCCAAAGTCTCGGGAGCCCGGGCGAACTTGCCCTGAAGGCGACAGGACACGTGCCAAGCGCAAACAAATATGATTATTGCAGCTGGCTGAAGGGAGCTATTTGTTCTCAGAGCTCGCCTTTTGCAAACAAGCGCAGGCCGAAAGCGTTTAATTTCTGCTCTGCCGTCCTCTGCGGAGAGAGGGGCGTGGATCATCTATGGGATGCCGGGAGCGTCAAGGAGAAGGGGACGCTGGCTCTTCCACTAACCACAGAATAAACAAAAGAGGGAAAGGAGGGATTGAATTCTCACCGCAAGATGATGTTGGGGTTGCGATTTGATACGAGGGAGATTTTTTTCTGCTTCGTTTTTTAAAAAAGCAAAAAGCTCTAACGAAATGGAAGGGGTCGCCATGCCAAGAAAGTCCAATGGCATGCCAAGGGAAGGCGTTTTCTCATGGTGATGCGGGAGCTGCCAGCGCAAGCGTGAAGAATTGGTCGGAGTGATTGTGGAATCGCCGGCCTTCGGCCAACGTCTGCATTACACACAGATCTGTAAGAGGAACAAAGGGGGGGGGATCTCCTCCCCAGGGCATTTTTCAGCAGTGTTTTCTGTCATTGCAACACACGTTGCCTTGCATTGAGTCAGACCATGGCTCTGTCTAGCTCAGGACTGTGTACACTGGCTGGCAGCAGTTCTCAGGCCGGGGGCTTTCCCAGTCCAAACTGGAGATGCTGGGTATTTAACGAGGGACCTTCTTCATGCCCAACACCTGCTCCACCACTAAGCAATGGTCCTTTCCCATAATGTGCTGGTTCAGACCCTTGGTCCAACTAGCACAGCACTGCCTACACTGGCTGGCAGCAGCCTCCGGGGTTGCAGGCAGGGCTTTCTCAGTCCAAGCTGGAGATGTTGAAGATTGGATCTGGGACCTTCTGCATACAAAGCAGGTGTTCTGCCACTGAGCTATGGTCCTTCCTAATGTAAAGGTAAAAAGGTGAAGGACCCCTGGACAGTTACCATATTTTTCGCTCCCTAAGACGCACTTTTTTCTTCCTAAAAAGTAAGGGGAAATGTCTGTGCGTCTTATGGAGCGAATGTGAGGTCCCTGGAGCCAACTTGCCCAGGGGCAAAAAGCAGATCATGCTTTTTTTAAAAAAGAGGGAAGTGGGTGTTGAAACAAAGCTGCTGATCGTTTGCCGATCGGGGAGAGAAATAAGGGATGCTAGAGATAAAGGAGGCTGCCTGGGAGGGGGGAGGTAAAGACAGTAAACTTGCAAAGGGGGAAAACAGGAATACTAAAGCAATAAGGAGTGAAATTAGAAGAAAAGGAGGAGCAAAAAACTGCTCCAGCTAAGGGAAAGACACTAAGGGGAAAGACACTAAGGGGGATGGGAGTGTTGAAAGGAAACAGCTGATTGGTGGGATCGGAAGAGAGATAAGGGATGCTAGCGGAGGCTGCCTGGGAGGGGGGAGGTAAAAGCCCATGGATCCTCAGGATTTTTGCACTGGGTCACACCAAATTCACCATCAGATCACATAGCATGTCCATGGCTACAGCCTGCACCAAAAAAATCACGCACCCGCTGTTTCCTGGGGCTGCAATGGTGCAAAAATGTGGTTACAAAGCACAGATCCACATGGATTGGATCCTCGGGATTTTTGCATTGGGTCACCCCAAATTCACCATCAGATCACATGTCTGTGGCTACAGCATGAACCACAAAAATCGTGCATCTACTGTTTCATTCAGAATATTTTTTTTCTTGTTTTCCTCCTCTAAAAACTAGGTGCGCCTTATGGTCAGGTGCGTCTTATGGAGCGAAAAATACAGTAAGTCCAGTCAAAGGTGACTATGCGGTTGCGGCGCTCATCTCGCTTTCAGGCCAAGGGAGCTGGCATTTGTCACTGTGATAGCAGGAAGCCCTGGCCTGATCCAGCAGGCCCTTCCTATGTTCAGAAGCCCCTACACCAGAGAAGGCCCTCCTGTATTGCATTTTTCAAGGAACTCAAGAGAATGTAACTAGCAACCCACACAAACACACTCCTTATCCTCTTTGACCTCTCCTTGACACACCTGAGAAGACAGGCTGCATGGCTCTGTTTGACCTCCATGACCTAGTAGCAGCATCTGATACCAATGTAGGTTGACAGAGTCTCAAAGGCATCACTGGGGCAGCAGGCCTGCTTGTTTAAACCTGAATATGCCCCGATCACAAGTAGTAGTAGTAGTAATAATAATAATAATAATATTTTTATACCCTGCCCTCCCAAGCCAAGACCTGGCTCAGGGCGGCTAACACCAGGTAGAAAAACAATTGATTGATTAAACTACAACTTAAAAACAAGATTAAAACACAACATTAAAATGCAGCCTCGTTTCAGTAGAAACTCAAATCAAAAACTTTTGGGGGATGAAAACGTCAAATCTTCACCAAGGCCAGCTATCCAGACTGGTCCTATGTGGGCCAGAAAAAAAAGCCAGGGAAGTCCCCAAATAGGAGTTCCATCACAGAAGGAGAAAGGAAAAAGGAAAGAGGGGGAGGGGATCAAGTTGATTCCAAGCCAAAGGCCAGGCGGAAAAGTAAAGCAAAGGGTGAGTATTCTGATTTTTAGAGCAAAAGGGGAGCTGATAAACCCTCCTCACACAATCGCTGAGCAGCCTATAACTAAAAGGTAGCTATCGCAGACCCTCCATTTTCCAGGGATGCCCTGGATTTAGAGACGCTGTCCCGGTTTTTTATTTGACCTTGGAATGTCCCTCTTTTCCTTAGGATGTCCCTATTTTCATTGGAGAAATGTTGGAGAGTATGGAGTTATTCGACTCACAAGCTGTCTGAAGGCAATCCTGTATAGGGAAGTTTTTTTTTATGTTTAATATTTTATTATGTTTTTATATACAGTCATACCTCGGCTCCTGAATGCCTTGGGAGTCGAACATTCCGGTTCCCGAATGATCGAAAACCGAAGGTGAGTGTTCCGGTTTTTGAACGTTCTTTCGGAAGCTGAACATCTGACGGGGCTTCCACAGCTTCTGATTGGCTGCAGGAGCTTCCTGCAGCCAATCAGAAGCCGCATTTTGCTTTCCGAACATTTTGGAAGTCAAACGGACTTCTTGAACGGATTCCGTTTGACTTCTGAGGTATGACTGTACAGTGGTACCTCGGGTTAAGAACTTAATTTGTTCCAGAGATCTGTTCTTAACCTGAAACAGTTCTTAACCTGAGGCGTGCTTTTGCTAATGGGGCCTCCTGCTGCCACTGCACTGCTGGCGTGCGATTTCTGTTCTTATCCTGGGGCAAAGTTCTTAACCTGGAGCAACCACTTCCTGGTTAGTGGAGTTCGTAACCCAAAGTGTCTGTAACCTGAAGTGTCTGTAACCCGAGGTACCACTGTATGTTGGAAGCTGCCCAGAGCGGCTGGGGCAACCCAGTAAGATGTGTGGGGTATAAATAGTAAAATTATCATTATGGAGTGGGATGTCCCTATTTTCATTGAAGAAATGTTGGAGGGTATGCTCTCGTCGGTGTCCTCAGAGCCTCCCATCCTCAAAGAGGCTTCTGACCAGGCGAAGAAGAAGAAGAAGAAGAAGAAGAAGAAGAAGAAGAAGAAGAAGAAGAGGAGGAGGAGTTTGGATTTGATATCCCGCTTTATCACTACCCGAAGGAGTCTCAAAGCGGCTAACATTCTCCTTTCCCTTCCTCCCCCACAACAAACACTCTGTGAGGTGAGTGGGGCTGAGAGACTTCAAAGAAGTGTGACTGGCCCAAGGTCACCCAGCAGCTGCATGTGGAGGAGCGGGGAAGCGAACCTGGTTCACCAGATTACGAGTCTATCGCTCTTAACCACTGCACCACACTGGCTCTCCAGAGTGTGTATGTTCTTACAACCTAGACCAGGCACCCCCAAACTCGGCCCTCCAGATGTTTTGGGACTACAACTTCCATCATCCCTAGCTAACAGGACCAGTAGTCAGGGATGATGGGAATTGTAGTCCCATCTGGAGGGCCAAGTTTGGGGGTGCCTGACCTAGACGCTCAGGGATCCTTTTGCTTCTGATGGAGCCTGATATCGGGAGCTTGTCCTGAAATTCTGCGAAAGGCACAGGTGAAATGCTCTGATCCACTGGAAGTTAATTTCACCAGCAACTGTTATGGGGTGGGGAGCCGAACTTGCAAACATGGATAGATCAGGCACACGGTGCAAATCTGTAAAATATTGGTTCATTTGGGACAAGTTATTCTGCTTTTTTTCCTGAGAAACGAACAAAAGCGGATTGTGGAAATTCTGTTCTGCCTCCACCTGAAACTGTCTCTGCTTGCACAGTTCCAAAATAACCCCCACAGCTTTAAGGGCTAAAAAATTGCTTTTAAAAAATAAAAAATGAAGGAACAATGAGAGGCGGACTTCTCAAGATGCTGCCAGATTCCCCGATGTGACTTCGGAATGCCTCCCCACATAAGGCACCAGCGTGGAATTCGCCTTTTCCTTCAGACAGACAGCTGCATTCTTTGGAGCCACGGCCGGGCCTACCCAGTAAACAAAAACAAAATTTGCTTCTGGATGGTAGTCGCCGCATGAAACAAGAAGCTAATTTCCCCCGCTCTGGTGTTTGCCATCTGCATTAGACTTGGTCTCAGGGGAAAGTGAATGGAGCCATTCTTCCTAGGGTAGTCTTGGCCGTATAATTCCGACGGTGGTGAAACTGTAGACCGCGAGAGGAAAAACATAATACTTGTGTGACCGGCTTGCCATCGGCCGCCTGAGCTGGTGTCTACCTTGTTTTGCGAACCGAGGAGTCGGGCGGGCAGCTTAAGGGGTGATAGACTTCAGTGTCCAAAATGCATGGGAGGCAGTGAGTAATTAAAGTGCTACGTTGGGGAGGATAGCTGAGCTAGGAGGCAGCGCAAGGCTCTCTATTGATTTCTCGAGGCTTCTCAGTGACGGGGCCACGAACCGTGGAAAAATCAGTGTGGGACCTCCTGGAAAGGCATTCATGATCCCTCTCGGAACGTCTCGACCCCCTCCGCCTTTGCCGTATTTCCTTCGGCTTAGGAATGCAGGAAATCTGGAAGCAGAGCACTTGGGTGACGCCATGCCTTCTCCCTGGCCTTACTGGCACAAAACCACCCCACTGGTCTCCACCATAAGTTCTACCCAGGTGTTGGTCTCCATGCGGATGGCTAATGTGTAGAGGGGGAAAAAGGTGTGTTTTATCATATGTGGTGAGATTGTAAGATTACAGTGGTAATAATAATAATAATAATAATAATAATAATAATAATAATAATAATAATTTATTATTTCTACCCCGCCCATAAGACTGAGTTTCCCCAGCCACTCTGGGCAGCTCCCAATCAACTGTTAAAAACAATACAGCATTAAATATTAAAAATTTCCCTGATCAAGGCTGCCTTCAGATGTCTTTTAAAGATCGGTAGCTGCTTATTTCCTTCACATCTGATGGGAGGGCATTCCACAGGGTGGGCGCCACTACCAAGAAGGCCCTATGTTTGGTTCCTTGTAACCTCACTTCTCGCAGGGAGGGAACCGCCAGAAGGCCCTCGTCGCTGGACCTCGGTGTCCGGGCTGAACGATGGTGGTGGAGACGCTCCTTCAGGTATACAGGACCGAGGCAGTTTAGGGCTTTAAAGGTCAACACCAACACTTTGAATTGTGCTCGGAAACGTACTGGGAGCCAATGCAGATCTCTCAGAACCGGTGTTATGTGGTCCCGGCGGCCACTCCCAGTCACCAGTCTAGCTGCCACATTCTGGATTAATTGCAGTTTCCGGGTCACCTTCAAAGGTAGCCCCACATAGAGCGCACTGCAGTAGTCCAAGTGGGAGATAACTAGAGCATGCACCACTCTGGTACCTCGTGTTACAGACGCTTCAGGTTACAGACTCCGCTAACCCAGAAATAGTACCTCGGGTTAAGAACTTTGCTTCAGGATGAGAACAGAAATCGCGCGGCGGCAGCTGGAGGCCTCATTAGCTAAAGTGGTACCTCAGGTTAAGAACAGTTTCAGGTTAAGAATGGACCTCCGAAACGAATTAAGTTCTTAACCCGAGGTACCACTGTATTAAAAAAAAGGGGAAATGATATATAATGAATTGAAAAAGATGTTTAAAATAACCTTCGTGGAAAAACCAGAAGCCTTTTCGTGAGGTGTTTTAGGACAAGAAATGTCGAAGAAAAACTGGATATTATTTATGTACGCTACTATAGCAGCAAGAACTGTAATTGCACAAAATTGGAAGATTGGAGAAATCTAAAGAACAGTGGCTAGAAAAATGGACAAACTATGCAGAATTGGCAAAGTTAACGGACAAACTGCGTGAAAAGGACAATAGTGACTTTGGGAAAGAATGGGAACCTTTTACAACATACTTGCAGAAACAAAACAAAAAAAGGACTCGTTGGCAGGATTTAAATAAACATTTGCAGCTTTATTTACAGAGAACAAGAAACATAATTAGTGATAACAGAACATTATGTATAAACAGCAGAATGTAACATTTGGTGTAAAAAACCAGAAATGGAAGTTGGGGGAAGTCGACGGGGAGGGGGGAAACTACAAAATGGATGTTAAATGATGATATTGAATGTTTGCTATGAGAAAAGAAAATCAATAAAAATTATTAAAAAGAAAGAAAGTGCATTGCTCAGTGTTGCAACCCTGGGTGAGCCCTGCCCCAATGGGCCTTCTGGCCCAGCTTCCTGATCTTACAGTGAGCAGCCAAATGCCTGCGGTAAACCCATAAGCAGGATCTAAGCACAAGAGCATCATCGCCTTCTGTTGTTTCCAGCAACTGGTATTCCGAAAGCATCACTGCCTCTAACCATGGTGGTGGAGAGTGGCCCCCACCATGGCTAGTAGCCACTGATAAACTTATCCTCCAATAATTTGGCCAGTCCTCTTTTAAAACCACCCAAGTTGGTGGCCATCATTGCCTGCTGTCGGAGTGAGTTCCACAATTTAATTCTGGCAGGGATTTCACTGAGGTTTTCTCCCTCCTTTGATGACTTCTGAATGGAATTTCTGTTCTCGCGGACTGTCTCACCAGAGTGGTGCATGCTCTAGTTATCTCCCACTTGGACTACTGCAGTGTGCTCTACATGGTGCTACCTTTGAAGGTGAACCGGAAACTGCAATTAGTCCAGAATGCGGCAGCTAGACTGGTGACTGGGAGCGGCCGCCAAGACCACATAACACTGGTCCTGAAAGACCTACATTGGCTCCCAGTACGTTTCCGAGCACAATTCAAAGTGTTGGTGTTGACCTTTAAAGCCCTAAACGGCCTCAGCCCAGTATACCTGAAGGAGCGCCTTCATCCCCATCGTTCTGCCCAGACACTGAGGTCCAGCACCGAGGGCCTTCTGGCCGTTCCCTCATTGCGAGAAGCAAAGCTCCAGGGAACCAGGCAGAGGGCCTTCTCGGTGGTGGCCCCCGCCCTGTGGAATGCCCTCCCATCAGATGTCAAAGAGATAAACAACTACCTGAAATTTAGAAGACATCTGAAGGCAGCCCTGTTTAGGGAAGCTTTTAATGTTTAATAGGTTATTGTATTGTAATATTCTGTTGGAAGCCGCCTAGAGTGGCTGAGGAAACCCAGCCAGATGGGAGGGGTATAAATAATAAACTATTATTGTAAAGGTAAAGGGACACCTGACCATTAGGTCCAGTCATGGCTGACTCTGGGGTTGCGGTGCTCATCTCGCTTTACTGGCTGAGGGAGCCGGCGTACTGCTTCTGGGTCATTTGGCCAGCGTGACTAAGTTGCTTCTGGCGAACCAGAGCAGCACATGAAAACGCCGTTTACCTTCCCGCCGGAGCGGTACCTATTTATCTACTTGCTCTTTGACATGCCTTCAAACTTCTAGGTTGGCAGGAGCAGGGACCAAGCAACGGTAGCTCACCACGTCGTGGGGATTCGAACCACCGACCTTCTGATCGGCAAGTCCTAGGCTCTGTGGTTTAACCCACAGTGCCACCCGCGTCCCATAAAATTATTATTATTATCATTACCTGACATATTATGGCTCATGGAGATGGGATTGCTGGGAGGGATGTAGAATAAAATTTCCGCCCAGCAATATTTTCCATTGCCATATCACCATGTCGGCCCCTCCACTGACCGCCGTCTTCCGAACGTCTGTCAAAAGCTGCCGGACATTGAAGTTCTCTTGCAGGTCCACCCAACGCCTTGAGGGTGCCCATGGCAAGAGCAAAAGGGCATTGAGTGTCAGAGGAATGCCCTCTCCTGCAGCCAACTGCCTTCCCCACACCCGGTGTTGAAAGCTACGGAGGCATTTCTAGTGAAAATGCAGCAGCCCTGCTCCCCGGTGGCATGGGTCATAGTCAAAACATGGATTCCGGGCCAGTCAAAACATCGCCAGGTTACTAATCCCGGTCTAACACCCTCCCCAACATCAACGCCACATTCCCATCAAATCCGCTGGCATCCAGTTCTGCTCAGAAGCCAAGAGGCTATTGCACTCCCTGGTACTGAGAATTCTCTGCGGACTCATATGTAATATCCTCCTTCCACGGGTTCCCTTTCCCCCACCATCCATCACCGTTTCTGGTGAGGATTTTGTTCTCTGTTTTTGAGGGTGTCCTGTTCACACAGCTGCTTATGCAAAACATCCAGGGCAGGTTTATATATTTATACATTTGTTTGTTTGTTTGTCGGAAAGGTTTCTTTCTTCAGGTCATGAAACTGGTGCGCTGCTCGATGGTTCAAACCAAAACCTAAAAGCGGTTTGCAAAAAAATATACAAGGCAATAAAATAAAAAGACAGGGCACAGAGCCACCCAAAAGACCGGGTGCAGAGAGGGCACTTCAGAGCAGCAGTTTGAGAGCGTTGACCAGCTTGTCCTTCAGTGGTAAGACCACGGCCTTGAAAGGAGGGTCAGTCAAAAAACATCCCAGAGCATTCAGGAATCCTTCTGATTCTGTAGGCAGACCACCCAAAGACATTTCGTATTTGTAAGAGCTTGATCATTAACTCTGACAGTGTCTGCACTTTGGAACTCCCTGCCTATTCGATTTCAGGCAGGTGCATTCACTGTACTCTTTTTGGCGCCTGCTGAGAACATATTTGTTTAGGGAAGCCTACCCAGATGTTTAGGGACACGGGTGGCACTGTAGGTTAAACCACAGAGCCTAGGACTTGCCGATCAGAAGGTCGCGGTTCGAATCCCCACGACGGGGTGAGTTTCCGTTGCTCGGTCCCTGCTCCTGCCCACCTAGCAGTTCAAAAGCACTTCAAAGTGCAAGGCTGAGAAGCATCCAGGATATCCCAGGAGGTGTTTGCACCACAGATTTATCTCTACACCCAATCTGGAAGAGGCATCACTCAACGGGTGGGGCTGCCGGGACAATCTTTCTGCCGACTGCTACAAGGATGATGAAACCCTGCAGACAGCGAAGAGAGAAGGAGCAGCCATTATGCAGACAAGCTGGCAACCTCGCTGAACACTTGGCATGGCACGATAGTTTAATAACCACCTCGTAATTTTTTTATTTTTTTAAATTTTTCAGCTGGCTTCCAGCATCCATCCAGCAAATTCCCTCCCTGTTCAGGATGCTGATCCTTCGCAAAACGGCTGGCATTTCTGAAGGCTTACCAGGATAATGAGCTGGCTTGGAGAGTCTGTGATTTCACCAGCTCCGAGCCAGATGGCGGATGGAGCCGCTTGCTGATGACGAGCGATCTAGCCTGGGAATGACACACGCAAAAGGTTTGCTGGGTTTGTGACTCAAGAATATATTTATACACCACTTTTACGTCCGAGTGACATTGTCAGGCAGCTGCTGGGGCTTCCAGTGCCACGGCAGGGCCTATCATCGATCTGGTTGACACAGTGCATTTGGATTTTTACAAAGCTTTGGACAAAGCACCTCCTGAGTAAGCTTAGCAGTCAAGGAATAAAAGCAGAGGCCCTCGTGTGGATCGGGAATTGGTTAAGTTGCAGGAGGCAAAGAGCAGGAATAAACAGTTGTTGTTTAGTTGTTTAGTCATGTCCGACTCTTCGTGACCCCCTGGACCAGAGCACGCCAGGCACTCCTGTCTTCCACTGCCTCCCGCAGTTTGGTCAAACTCATGCTGGCAGCTTCGAGAACGCTGTCCAACCATCTCGTCCTCTGTCGTCCCCTTCTCCTTGTGCCCTCCATCTTTCCCAACATCAGGGTCTTTTCCAGGGAGTCTTCTCTTCTCATGAGGTGGCCAAAGTATTGGAGCCTCAGCTTCAGGATCTGTCCTTCCAGTGAGCACTATGTCCCTGTGGAGATGGCAGTCCCGAATAGGTGGCGAATGCCCTTCTGGCTTGCACTCTTTATAAAAACTTGAGGAATGAGATTATCATCTCTCTTTTATTGTCCATTCTGGGTTGCCCAACCACTGCCACAGTGTCTTTTCTCTTGGCAGATCAAGATGAGCAGGTGACAGCAAAGGCATAGCTGTCAACGCTTCCCCCTTTTTAAGGGAAATTCCCTTATTCCGAATAGGATTCCTCGCAAGAAAAGGGAAAAGTTGACAGCTATGAGCAAAGGTTGCAAGGTTTTTAGCCGGGGCAATCAGAATAAGATCCACTATTTGACTATTGACTCGAAACCCTAAAATGTATGCTATATAATTGGCATTTTATTTCTATTCTTTGTACATCGTATTGTTGTTTTATTGCTATGGCCGATGGCTGATGCAAATAAAGATTCATTCATTCATACTGTATGCCAAGGAGAAAAGTAGGAAGAACAGATGGACTTGGTGACCACCTTTTTTGACCACTGGCTAAGACAGTGACATTTACGTTTTGGGTCTTCCTTTTCTGTGCATTCCCACAAACTCCAAGGCTTGGCTCTTGACTGCTGGAGAAAAGAGCGCCACCTAGTGAACCACCCCACAAAGCACTTCCTGAAGCCAGGGAGGTTCAATGTCAAGAATTCCCATCTGGGTTGCGACCTCTCTTGACCCTACTTAGCACGTGAAATCAGATAGGATCACAGAACAAGGTGGTACGGTATGTGTTCAGCATATTGCCGGGATGCCAGAGGGAACGGATGACCTGGTTAAAGATCTTAAATGTCTCTGGAGATGCTTTTCCGACCCAACCTCCTCCTGCTATGCTGAGTTTCATATATGTTCCACAGGATCTATTTTTTTTAAAGAAGAAAATCGTATTGCACATCTGTTTGCTGACAAAAAAAATGCCCGTTACTATGAGATGGGCACCTTCGCAGTAGAATGATTTTTTCCTTTCAGCAAGCCTACGCAGGTGTGTAGTTTTAACATGTGATTATATTAGGGGTAATTGTAAATTATTATTATTCTTTATTATTATTATTAAAATGTATTGGTTGCTTTTTTTTTATTTTACCAAGATTACACAAAGCTACTTACAATATGGGATGCGGGTGGTGCTGTGGTCTAAACCACTGAGCCTAGGGCTTGCCAATCGGAAGGTCGGCGGTTCGAATCCCCGCGACGGGGTGAGTTCTCGTTGCTCGGTCCCTGCTCCTGCCCACCTAGCAGTTCGAAAGCACATCAAAGTGCAAGTAGATAAATAGGTACCGCTCCAGCGGGAAGGTAAACGGCGTTTCCATGTGCTGCTCTGGTTCTCCAGAAGTGGCTTTGTCATGCTGGCCACATGACCCGGAAGCTGTCTGCGGACAAACGCCGGCTCCCTTGGCCAATAAAGCAAGATGAGCGCTGCAACCCCAGAGTTGTCCACGTCTGGACCTAATGGTCAGGGGTCCCTTTACCTTTACCTTTAATGGTGCGGCATGGAGGAAAGTCACTCAGAAGACCATAACACAGGGGCAAGCAGTCCTTTTTTGGGGGGGAAATGGACGAATTCCTTTGCCCCACAAATAACCCAGAGGTGCATTTTAAATCAAAGCACACATTCTACTCATGTAAAAACACGCTCATTCCCGGACCGTCCGTGGGCCGGATTTAGAAGGCTATTGGGCCGGATCTGGCCCCCAGGCCTTAGATTGCCTACCCCTGCCATAATAGATGAGAAGATTTTTTTGTGGCAACAGGCAATGGGTCTTTGGGTACCCTGGAATAAAGCCCACACAGGGGTTTAAAGGTAACAGCTAGAGCAAGGGTCAGCAAACTTTTTCATCAGGGGGCCGGTCCACTGTCCCTCAGACCTTGAGGGGGGCCGGTGGGGTGGGGGCGGGGGTGGGAAATGAACGAATTCCTATGCCCCACAAATAACCCAGAGATGCAATTTAAATAAAAGGACACATTCTACTCATGTAAAAACACGCTGATTCCCAGACCGTCCGTGGGCCGGATTGAGAAGGCGATTGGGCCGGATCCGGCCCCCGGGCCTTAGTTTGCCTACCCATGAGCTAGAGTTTGACGCTTGAGCCCACCTTCCCTCATGCCCCCTCGGTTGCCGTAGGAACAGGTCTCACCTTAGCACAGCTATGGGGGGAGACATCTGGAATGCCTACAGATTGCGTTTCCCCTCTTTCCTTTATGGCGACACAAAACACCTTCTCCCCCATAACTGTTTTTGGGCCCACTTACAGGCTAGCAAAATGGGACCCCCACAAACGGGTGGTCTTTGGCCATCTCCCCACCCCTCCACCCCCATCCCAGGTGCATTTTTGATTAAAAATAAACATAGAGAACCATAAGGAATACCTATAAAGGTGAAGAGGGAGATCAGCGAAGAAACCTGCCTTTATGGCCAGGGCTTACAGAATCAGGGCAACGGGGAATTTGGGGCAGGAGGTGTTTGCAGTTGGCGAGGGAATTGCTGCGAGCACTTGCCACGGGGATATATAGAGACTCCCTCGGGCAAAAAGGAAAAGGAAAAGATTGCATTGTTTTGGTTTCTGCAAAACGGCTCCCCCCATTTTTTAAATTAAACTGAAGTTCATGTGGGGGGCATTTTGCAGAAACAAAAACAATTGTTCTCTCTCTCCCCCCAGGAGCTGAGAAAATGGCAATGATGATGATAATTATACTGTTGATATACATCTGGAGGAGTGGCTTGTAAAGCTATTTGAATATATTGAGCTGGCTAAAGCGACAGAGGCAATTAGGACCCGAACAAGCCAAAAGTTCAATAAGGAATGGGAGTGTTATAAAAATTACCTAGAAAAACATTGTTCTCAGTTAAAACCTTTATTATGCTTTGATTAATTTTTGCGAAGGACAAAACAGTTATCATAATTAAATAAACCAATTCCAAGAAATGGGAAACATTTAAAGAAGGCACTTAAGGAAAGAAAAGAATGACTCAAATTGAGGTGGTGGACAGAAGTCAATCCAAAAGATTGGAATATTAAGGTTTGACAATTTTAAAGTTATGTTTTATTATCGCATTTTCGGTATACAAATTAAAAATGATGATGATGATAACACTCAAACAAGTGGGAAGATTCAGGAAACAGAGATCCTTCTTCATGCAGCGCGGAGATAACTTATGGAACTTCTTGCCACAGGAGGAAGTGGTCTCCATCAACCTAGATGGCTTCAAAACAGGATTAGACAAATTTGAGGGTGAGAAGGCTACCAATGACTACTAGTCAGGATGGTTCTGCTCTGCCCCACGGTTGGAGACAGCAATGTTTCTGAATGCCAGAAGCTGGAATTTGCAAGAGCAGAGAGTGGCCTCTTGTGCATGAATCAGTTCAACACAATTCAAAATGTTGGTGTTGGCCTTGAAAGCCCTAAACGGCCTCGGCCCAGTAAACCTGAAGGAGCATCTCCACCTCCATTGTTCTGCCCGGATGCTGAGGTCCAGTGCCGAGGGCCTTCTGGCGGTTCCCTCATTGCGAGAAGCAAAGCTACAGGGAACCAGGCACAGGGCCTTCTCGGTGGTGGCCCCCGCCCTGTGGAACGCCCTCCCATCACATGTCAAAGAGATAAACAACTACCTGACATTTAGAAGACATCTGAAGGCAGCCCTGTTCAGGGAAGTTTTTAATGTGTGACATTTTGATGTATTTTTAATCCTTGTTGGAAGCCGCCCAGAGTGGCTGGGGAAACCCAGCCAGATGGGCGGGGTACAAACAATAAATTATTATTATTATTATTATTATTGAATCCTGCTTGCCAGATTTGATGGCCCATTGGCCCTGATCCAGCAGACTCTCCTGATGTTCTCATGCTCTTGCATTTAAGCCCAAGGTCTGGGCTAGCTGGCCTTGAACCTGTCACCGCTAACAAACAGTTAACGCTCAATCCATTCCCTTTGCAGGGTTTGGATGGTGGGGAGGGTTTTTTGGGGGGGGGAGAGAAAGAGGAACCGAGCGACTGGGACTGCAAGCCAAGATCGGGAGCCACAGCCAGTTCCAAAAAAAATTCCACTGGCCGTCTAGGATTTCAGAGTCTTGTCCGCAAGGATCCACAATTAAAATTTCTACTGCTAAAGTTTCACGGGGGAAACAAAAGCTCTGATATTCCCTGCCTTCTCCCCCCACCACAACCTCGCTGTTTGACCCCCTCCCTCCCCAGCCACTCAGTTAAATGGAAGCTATGGGAAGCCTCCTGTTTCTTGGCAGAAGCATCTGCCCTGTTTTGTATAGCTCAGTTCCATCCTATAGCAAGCTTCTCCTCCTCGGTTGCTTTGCATCCCCACCCTAGAGTTCGGTTAGCAGCGTAATTGCTGCCATCATCTAGCTCTGCCTCTCTGGCCTTGGCAGATGCCAATGGGACAATTCGGGATGAGGATTGCGGCCGCTTCCTCTAGTTAGAGCCGCACGGATTTATTTAGCTGACCTTCCCCCATCCCTCCCAGTTCCCTGGTTATGGTCTAGCGCAACCTGCAGATGTTTGGGACAACAGCTTCCATCAGCTTCTGCCAGCCAGGTTAAGAACAGTCGAAGAGCCTGCAGGATCAGGCCAATGGCCCATCTAGTCCAGCGTCCTGTTCTCCCAGGGGCCGACCAGAGGTCTGTGGGAAACTCGCAATCCGGATTCGAACACCCCTCCTGTGGTTTCCAGCAGTTCAGAAGCATTCAGTTGAACTCGGCACTGTACTTTCTTTTCTGTTGGGGACTTGCATTTGCTTCTCCTAGTTAG
Organism: Podarcis siculus; assembly: GCA_034642415.1. Taxonomy (NCBI): domain Eukaryota; kingdom Metazoa; phylum Chordata; class Lepidosauria; order Squamata; family Lacertidae; genus Podarcis; species Podarcis siculus. The sequence continues at coordinate 2,195,722 of JAXCMG010000017.1, read as the reverse complement.
AGTCACAAGGGACGCGGGTGGCACTATAGGTTAAACCACAGAGCCAAAGACTTGCCGATCAGAAGGTCGGCGGTTCGAATCCCCGTGACGGGGTGAGCTCCTGTTGCTCGGTCCCTGCTCCTGCCAACCTAGCAGTTTGAAAGCACGTCAAAGTGCAAGTAGATAAATAGGTACCACTCCAGTGGGAAGGTAAACGGCGTTTCCGTGCGCTGCTCTGGTTTCGCGAGAAGCGGTTTAGACATGCTGGCCACATGACCCGGAAGCTGTACGCCAGCTCCCTCGGCCAGTAAAGCAAGATGAGCGCCGCAACCGCAGAGTCAGCCACTTTAAACTGTTGAGGGTGGGCATTGCTTTTGTTTATTATGGCACGTTCTTTGTGTTTTTATACTGCAAACCACCCTGTGGTCCTCGAATGAAGGGTGGTATAAAGGTAAAGGTAAAGGGACCCCTGACCATTAGGTCCAGTTGTGACCGACTCTGGGGTTGCGGTGCTCATCTCGCTTCATTGGCCGAGGGAGCCGGCGTACAGCTTCTGGCATGACTAAGCCACTTCTAGCGAAGTCCTAGGCTCTGTGGTTTAACCTGCAGTGCCACCCGCGTCCCGCTCAGAAACGTACTGGGAGCCAATGTAGGTCTTTCAGGACACGTGTTATATGGTCTTGGTTATATGGTCTCCAATTCATGCACTCACAGCATACTCCATTGAACCTTCAAGTTTGTTCTGGCTTTACCTGAGGGATGTAAGCAGCCAATTCCTTTACCGCCAGCACTTCAGACAACTGCCCTGTGCAGAGAAAGCTGCCTCGTGCCCCCCCCCCCCCACAGTAGGGCATTGGCACGTCCCAGAGAGCTGTGAATATATTACTTCATCACCTCCGCCACACTAAAAATTAATATCCGCTCTATGACTGCTTCCCTCCCCATCTCCCCGTGGGTTAGACCTTCGCCCTCCGCTGGTTTACCACTCACTTTCATATTTTCCTTTGCGCTCTTGCTAGCTTTCCCCCTCCAGATGTCCTGCGAGGGTATTGGGGCAGCGATGCACAGTCCTGCTTTCAATACCATTTGAGCCTGCGAAGGTTTCGGGGAGAATATCCTGCTTCGTTTCCAGTCAGCGTGTGGCCCTGAAACTTCCCGATGGAATCCTGTCACTTTATATCCCACAAATGTTCTGCTTTCCTTTTTGTCCCACTTTTCGTACCTACGGGACTGCCTCTCCTGGTATGCCCCAAAGAGAAACCTACGGTCTGCAAACAAAAACATCCTCAAGGTCCCAGGCCTCAGAGAGGTTAGGCTGGCCTCAACTAGAGCCAGGGCCTTCTCGGCTGCGGCTCCAATCTGGTGGAATGCTCTGTCACAAGAGACTAGGGCCCTGCGGGACCTGACATCTTTCCGCAGGGCCTGCAAGACAGAGTTGTTCCACCAGGCCTTTGGTCAGGGCGCAGCCTGACTCCCTCCTCTGGCAACCTGCACAGAATTTTGCCTAATCGGTTGCCATCAATTTGATTTTAATTAATTTTTATAATGAAATATTTTTAGAATGTGTGATTATTCAACTGTTTTATTTGATTATTTCATTGTTGTTAGCCGCCCTGAGCCCAGCTTCGGCTGGGGAGGGCGGGATATAAATAACATTTATTATTTATTATTATTATTGATGCATCAATGTTACCTAATTATTATTATTTTATTTATTAAATTTATATACCGCCCTTCTGGGATGCGGATGGCGCTGTGGGTTAAACCACTGAGTCTGCAGACAAACGCCGGCTCCCTTGGCCAATAAAGCGAGATGAGCGCCGCAACCCCAGAGTCGGTCACGACTGGACCTAATCGTCAGGGGCCCCTTTACCTTTACCTTTATGTTGCCGAGTGTTGGTGCTGACTTTTAAAGCCCTAAAAGGCCTCGGCCCTGTATACCTGAAGGAGCGTCTCCACCCCCATCATTCTACCTGGACACTCAGGTCCAGCTCCGAGGGCCTTCTGGGAGTTCCCTCACTGTGAGCTACAGGGAACCAGGCATAGGGCCTTTTCGGTGGTGGCGCCTGCCCTGTGGAACGCCCTCCCATCAAGGAAATAAACAACTACCTGACTTTTAGAAGACATCTGAAGGCAGCCCTGTTTAGGGAAGATTTTAATGTTTGATGTTTTATCATGTTTTTATTATTCTGTTGGGAGCTGCCCAGAGTGGCTGGGGAAACCCAGCCAGATGGGCGGGATATAAATAATGAATTATTATTATTATTATTATTATTATTATTATTATTATTATTAATCCCAAGAGAGAATCTCGCCCCCCCCTCACCCTACGATGACCACCCAAGCAGAGCACCTCTTCCTCAGATGCTGCCACCATTGCGTGATCTTGGATTCTCAGGGCTTTCCAACATGGTGCCCACCATGCAGAGGACAATTTGGGGAGCAACCTGAAAACTCCTGCTTTCGTGAACGGGTTTCTAAGAAACGCTAAAGCAGAGGCTCTTCTCTCTAAGAAAGAAGGCTCTGTTTGAGGCTTGCAAGGGTACATGTCCGACCACAGGTAAGGTAAAGGACCCCTGACCATTAGGTCCAGTTGCGGCCGACTCTGGGGTTGCGGTGCTCATCTCGCTTTACTGGGGAGCCGGCGTACAGCTTCCGGGTCATGTGGCCAGCATGACTAAGCCGCTTCTGGCGAACCAGAGCAGTGCACGGAAACGCCGTTGACCTTCCCGCCGGAGCGGTACCTATTTATCTACTTGCACTTTGACATGCTTTCGAACTGCTAGGTTGGCAGGAGCAGGGACCAAGCAACAGGATCTCACCCCATTGCGGGGATTCGAACTGCCGACTTTCTGATCGGCAAGTCCTAGGCTCTGTGGTTTAACCCACAGCACCACCAGCAAAGGCACAACTAGAGCATTCAAGAATGACATCGGGGTCCAAGAATGCACAAAAGCTATGAACTAGTGAGCATGCCTTTCCTGCAAGCTTCTGAAGGTGTGGTGCATTGGAAAAGCCAGATGCAAATGTTAAATCAAATCAGTATCATCCAGTTCCTCACATAATTGCTCGGCTGGTGCCTGGAGTTGTGGGCTGGAGTGATCGTTCCCAGGTTGCTATTGCTAGGAGGAGGGAGAATGTGTTTGCAGGCTGCAGGCAGGAGTTCAAGGTGTCAGGCAACTGATTCTATCAAATGCACTCACCTAACAACTTTCAGGCTCCAGCCAATGCCACCCAGGCCACCCAGCCGGGAACTGGCATGGGCAGTCAATAGTGCTGTGGAGCAGAATAGCATAGCCTGCACCCATGGGGGCTGCTGGGGTCATTTGCTGCACAGTGGTCTCTCTTCACGCCCGCAGAAGTCTTTTGAAAAGGAGGTTGAGAAAGGGGAGGGGAAATTGGCCTTGTGTTCACCTCCTGCGAGGAGAACACACACATGCACAGGGCCTCATTGGCAAGGCCATTCAGACTGTGGTGCCCCCAGACAGACACACACACACACACACACACACACACAGAGAGAGAGAGAGACAGACAGACAGAGAGAGAGAGAGAGAGAGAGAGACTTGCATTCATTGAGCATTGCCCCAAACCGCTTGGTGTTGCCTTTGCAATACTGAGGAATGAAGCCTAAACCCAGCAAGAGGCTTAAAAGAATGTTGCCTTTCATGGAAGCCACCTTAGAAACATCTGGGTGTTGCTTTATGCTGGACAATCCTCCTTACCTCATGCTCTCTTCCCATCTTTCACTGCTCTGCTGGTCTAGCGAAGGGTAAAGGTAAAGGGACCCCTGACCATTAGGTCCAGCCGTGGCTGGCGCTGGGGTTGAGACACTCATCTCACGTTATTGGCCGAGGGAGCCGGCGTACAGCTTCCGGGTCATGTGGCCAGCTTGACTAAGCCGCTTCTGGCGAACCAGAGCAGCGCACGGAAACGCCATTTACCTTCCTGCCAGAGCGGTACCTATTTATCTACTTGCACTTTGACGTGCTTTCGAACTGCTAGGTTGGCAGGAGCAGGGACAGAGCAACAGGAGCTCACCCGGTTGCGGGGATTCGAACCGCCAACCTTCTGATCGGCAGGTCCTAGGCTCTGTGGTTTAACCCATAGCACCACCCATGTCCCATGCTGGTCTAGCTGCAGACCCATAAATAGAGGTGGATTGAGGACAGCCTGACTGGTTGTCCTGCGCAGGGCGCTGAGCAGAGAGAGTCTCTTCCCATCTCCTTCCCAAAGCCTAGTAAGGTGGCATGAGGGCTCTGATAGGGCCCTAGAGTCCTCCTTCCTCCTTCCCAAAGCCTGATGTTTGCCCAGGGTTTGGAAGGAGACAGGAGGGCTCTAGGACAGGCATAGACAAACTTGGCCCTCCAGATGTTTTGGGACTACAACTCCCATCATCTCTAGCTAACAGGCCCAGTGGTCAATGATGAAGAGTCTCACGCTGTACTGAAAAGCAAGTGATGGTCATGCTTTGTTCCGAGAAAAGCCACATTTAAGCTCTGTAAATTGGACATGGATATTGTTGAACTTCAGCTGGAACATTAGATAAGGCAAGAAGAGGCAAGGAACTTTCAAGGTCCACACAAGGACCATTGGAAGTCCAGTAGAAGACCAATGTAGGTTTCATGAAGCTCTGCCTGCCTGTTTTAGTAGAGTCACAGAATTATCCTTGGAAATAACCCCAAGGAGCAGTTCTTGCCTTTCATATTCTCTTGCCTGAAATACTTGTCTCCACAACCATAACTCATACACTCTCCATGTGCTGCCTTTGTGGAGTCCTCAGAAACCTTAATTGGTCTAAAGAACGCTATATCCAGACTTCTATCTGGACATGTTGCATGGAACACATCAGTCCAATTTTCTACCCAACGCCGCATCCTCCTGAAGCTAGTGGACTACAACTCCCATCATTCCCAGCCTCTCCTGCCTTCTCCTTACAGCTGAAGATATTTGTGCAACAGGAAGGGGGCAGGTCCAAGAGGAACCTCCCCAAACCTGGCAGAGGCTTGGCACACCCTTTCTTGGATGTGCCTAGGTCTTCCTCTTAGACCAGCCTTTCTCAACCTGTGGGTGCCCAGATGTTGTTGAACTACAACTCCCATCCCCCCTAGCTAGCAAGGCCACAGGTCAGGGATGATGGGAGTTGTAGTCCAACAACATCTGGGGACCCACAGGTTGAGAACCTCTGTCCTTAGACCAACATGCTGAACAACCAGCCTCAAGCATTGACCAAGGTCTATAAGCAGTGCTTGGAATGTGAAGGGTCATTAGGTTGTTGAATCTACCGGACTGTCCGGTAACCACAGCTGTGTGGCTCAGATCCTGATCTTGCCAACGAAGCTGAGGAGCTGTCCAGTAGGTCAGGAGCCAGGGTTTTCAAGGCAGCAGGGGAGCTGTCCAGCTAAGGATGAGCAGGGTGAGGTCTTGCATCAGCAACTGCTAGGTACCACCTAGCAACCAGCTAAGCATTCACTTTGGTGATTAGAGTGCCAGACTGGGACCTGGAAGACCAGGGTTCGAATCCCCACTTGGCCATGAAGCTCACTGGGCAAACATTTTTTTTTTAAAAAAAATATTTTCCAATTTTCAGTTTTATTTCAATCATCCATTAGGATGAATAAAACAAACATTGAACAAAACAAAGTTATATTGACTCCCCCCCCCCAGTTTGTTGTTTCTCTTGCATTCATTTTCAAAACTGAATCTCCCCCACAATTTCTTTCCATTAGTTACTCTCTAATTCTTCTATAAGTTATCTCTTTAACTGCTTGACTCTAAGTTAATCCTGCTAATATGGTTAAATGTTTACATTATTTTTTTCATACACTCCACGTATTTCCCTCACTCTGGCAGCTGTGGTTGCATACATAAAACAACCCCCCCCCCCTAGTCTTTAGGTATCTCCTGTCACATTATCCCTAAAATAAAGGCTTCTGGGTTTGTTTGTTTGTTTGTTTGGTAAAAGTTACCTTCAACATTTTTTCCAATTCATTATACATCATCTCCCAGAAGTCTTTTGCTATCTTACAAGACCACCTCGCTGGGCAATCTTGAGCCACTCAGTGCCTCCCAGCCTAACCTGTGGGATGTGATCCATGAGAGGCAGTCAAGTACAACGTTCCTTGAAATGCTAGAGAAGACATGCAAGAGAATGTTTGGTCCAGCTAGTCAAAACTTCCTGTTTCTCCTGGCTGGAGCATCCTTCCTTTTGCATGTGATAGAAGGTGGGCGTGACCTTACCTGTCCAGGTAACAAAAGGATGAGTCACACAGCACCCTCCCTTTCTTTTTGACTTCCTTCTTCATTTGACCAGCTTTTAGCTAGGACTGCTCTGCTAGCTCTCAGCTAGCAGAAGCACTGGGATTATTCCCCCATATGGGGTAGATCCACATGTACATATTTGTAACTAAGTCTGCCTTCAGGAATCCAACTGTGAACTGATGTAAGTAAACTTATTTTACTGACTTTGAATAAGATTGTGGCATCTTTATTCTTTTAAGAGGGATTCAAGGGAACTTACCAGGAGCGTACAATTCAATCTGAAGACAGACTGAATTGTATAATAGTGAGAAGCTCACACGAGCCTGCAACCAGCTATCTGCTGTGCATGTAAGAAAGGGGAACGTAACTCTGCTAAGTAAATGAACTTGCTAGCACAAGTTAGGAAGGATATTAATAAACAATATATCCTCTCCTGCCACCCTGAACATTCCCACATAACCTACCTTTCAGGGTTGTTGTGGGGATTGAATGAGGAGGGGCATGGGAGGTCTCCTTCATTAGAGGTCAGATGACCATTTGTCAGGGATTCTCGGGCTGGGATTCCTGCATTGCAAGGGGTTGGACTAGATGACCATTGGGTCAACTCTGCAATTCTATGACTCTCCATTCTAACTTCCCAGTTTGCGTTCACATACTGGAGGGAAATGTATATCCTGGGAGCAGGATGCAGACCTCATCCAAATGGACGGCCACCCCCTCAAATGTCAACTCAGGAACCCGTTTTCTGATCCTCAGCCCGATCGACTGGGCTGAGGACAGGCTATGGAGAATTCCGCAGGCTCGTCGCAGTCCATGCCAAGCTCTGAAAACAATTCAGGCTTGCGAATGCTGAAGCGAGACCCAGGCAACACAAGGAAGAATGTCGACACAGAACAACCGCCCTCCTCCCCCTCCAGCCATGGAAACAGCCAACTTCCATCCAGATCGAATTAATTGCAGAGCCCAACTTTGGTCTTCCACCTCCTGGACCTATCCGTAAGTTCTTCCTTTGGTAGCCGCCGAAAGTCAGATCCTTTTGCTGATGTGATACGACTGATCCCTCTCTAATGAGGAAGTAGGGTAGCTGAGATGAAAGGCCAGACCCCCGCTGGGTAAAGATACGAACTAATAAACCGAGCTCAAGGAATATGGTGAGCCTCATATTTTTCTTTTCTTTTCCCAGAGAGGATTTGGGCTTTGGGTGTTTTTGATCAAGCTCCTTGCCAGGAACTTGTTATTAAAGGTTTCAGGAAATAAAGCAGTACCTCCAGCCTGTCGCCTCCCGGCCTCGAGAATTACCCCCTACCACTCCACTTGCCTGCTAGTTTAGTTCATTCATAATTGTATTAACAATTTTGGCCAGGGTAAAACAACCAGCGTGGCAGTGGAGAAAAAAAGTGGGCTACGAAAAGACGGACGGTATGCCAGACATTATTAGAGTCTAAGGCAGTGATGGCCAAACTTGGCCCTCCAAATACATTTTTTAAAAATTTACGAGTCCTCATGGTGGCTTAGTGTGTGTGTGTGTTTTGGGACTACAATCCCCATCATCCCTGACCACTGGTCCTGTTAGCTAGGGACGATGGGAGTTGTAGTCCCAAAACAGATGGAGGGCCGAGTTTGGCCATCACTGGTCTAAGGGATTCAAGGGGTTACTTTTCCCACTCACATATGAAAACAAAGACCACCACAGCCAATCACAAACAAACAGCCACACCCGCTAGGCCAACCCCAACCTTTCTCACCACCAGAGGAACACAAGTGAATAGCAGAGAACCTGCACATGCGATGCTGACACAAAACCCCACATATATTAAGTAAAATAGAAACATCTCCACCCGACCCCACCCCCACTCACCTTTCCCCCTCCACCTCTTTCACCGTTTTCTTCCTAATGTTTCAACAAATGAAAGCGATCTGTAAAAAATGGTACTTGAAAAAAAAGAAAGAGACATTGCACATGATTTTGTAAACCAAGAAAAATACATTTTTTAAAAAGTTACTGTGTGTGTGTATTCTGTGTGTATTCGCATGGAAACCAAAATGCTTCTTTACAAAGCTATTGTACTACCAACCTTACTATATGCATGTGAAACATGGACCACTTATAAATGCCATCTCCAACTCCTCGAAAGATTCCATCAACGGTGTCTCTGAAAAATTTTACACATCACTTTGGAAGACAGGCGAACTAATATCAGTGTACTGGAAGAAGCAAAGATTACCAGTGTTGAAGCAACGATTCTTCAACATCAACTTCGCTGGACTGGTCGTGTTGTGTGGATTCCTGATGATCGTCTTCCAAAGCAACTACTCTATTCCAAACTTAAAAATGGAATGTGTAATGCTGGTGGTCAACAAAAGAGGTTTAAAGACTGTCTCAAGGCAAATCTTAAAAAATGTAGTATAAACACCAACAATTGGGAAACACTGGCCTGTGAGTGCTCCAGTTGGAGAACAGCCTTGACCAAAGGTGTCATGGGCTTTGAAGACACTCTAACTCAGGACACAAGGGCGAAACGTGCTAAGAGGAAGGCATGCTTGGTAAATCCACACCGGGATCAACTCCTGCCCAGAAACCAATGTCCCCACTGTGGAAGGACGTGTGGATCCAGAATTGGCCTCCACAGTCATTTACGGACTCACTGTTAAACCGTGTTTACGGAAGACAATCTTACTTGGCTACGAGTGATCGCCAAAAAAGAAGTATTCTGTGCACTCCTGTCTTTACGTCATCTACATTTGTTTGGTCATGTCCAAAGAATAGAAGATGTCAGGATCCCCAAAGATGTGCTCCACAGGGAAGTGGCTTCGGGCACCAGAAGACCAACTCAAGTGTTACAAAGGTGTCTGCAAATGCTACATGAAGGCTGGCAACATCAGCCTCACCCTGTGGGAATCCCTTGCAGACGACCACAGTGCTTGGAGACAGGCAGGCAGGCCATGCATCCAGAGCAGTGACCAGAAGAGGAATGACGACTGGGAGGAGCACAGAGAGAAGAAACGCCAAGGTGTATCTGCAGCAGAACAACTGGACGCCTTCATCTGCCCAAGCTGCAACGAAACATGTCTCTCCTGCGTTGTTCTCTACAACCACAGCAGGCACTGTGCAACAGTTTGCCAACAGTTTGACTTCCTGGCAGACCACCTAATGATTTTTCTGCCTGTTGTTTAATGGAAATATGCTGGGCTAGATGCAGAAGTCACCACCGCAGACCGCCCAAATGAAGCTCATGGACCACTGGTGGCCAAGGGACCACATTTTGGAAACCCTGTACTAGAGATCATGATATCGAGGGCTTGGTTTCCACCATGGCATGTTGCTGAGGATATTCATGACCAAGGGAAGATTTCACTGGCAACTTCTAGGAATGTAAGAATGGATTAGAGCAGGACCCATCTAGTCCATCATCCTGGTTCTCACAGAAGAAGAAGAAGAAGAAGAAGAAGAGGAGGAGGAGGAGTAGTAGTTTGGATTTGATATCCCGCTTTAGCATTACCCAAAGGAGTCTCAATGCGGCTAACATTCTCCTTTCCCTTCCTCCCCCACAACAAACACTCTGTGAGGTGAGTGGGGCTGAGAGACTTCAGAGAAGCGTGACTGGCCCAAGGTCACCCAGCAGCTGCAGGTGGAGGAGCGGAGACACGAACCCGGTTCACCAGATTACGAGTCCACCGCTCTTAACCACTACACCACACTGGCTCTCTGTGTACAATGGCACTCTCTCCAACTGCAATTCCCTGCCACAGATACTCTGAGACATTCTGCCTCCCTACAGCAGAAGCAGAACATAGCCATTGTGGATAGGGGCCACTGACAGCCTGACCTACCATGAATTTGCCTTATCCTCTTTCAATGCCATCAGGGCTGGTAGTCATCGCTACCTCTTGTTCCACAGTGAACCTCCAACATTCAGTTTCTGTCTACAACTTTGTGACCCATATACTGAGTCTCACCAACTGTTTTCATATATAGTAGCAGCAATTCCTTTGGGGAAAGCTGTCATTATTGTGGAATATTTGGTTTGGAAGCAACTTCTACTTTGAACCCGTTCCCCACCCCTTTTAAAAAAATGAATATTACAGGGAAAAGTCACTTCACAGTGATTTTCCACCTAAGATATGAACCTGTGAGCCAGCCCTGAACACTTCCGCACCTCAGTGGGTTAAGAAGATTATAAATGGTGGCCGCTAAAGACCCATTGGTTCATCTCTTGGCTGTTTCCCAGCATGCCTAGGTGAGGTCTGGGGAGGCTGCAGTATAATGGTGGCCCACTAGAGGTCTCTGGTTGCTCTCTGAACTCTCAGTCAGAACTATGGGGCACCAAGGAAGAGCAAGATGGAAACCTAGATATATAAATCCTAGAGCTGGGCACCATCATCAATATATTGTCTTTGGTCACAGTCAATTTTGCCAGTTCTTCACAATGCTGGATATTGGTTCTCTAGGTATCCTTTTTAAAAATTGCATCTGTGGTGATTTCCCTTCCTTCATTTTGGAACTTTCCTGCTTGGACTATGTTGATTTGGTTAATTGGTTCAATCTGGTTATTTGGCTTCTGTAAAAACAACAACAACAGCAACACCTTATTTCTTGCACCCTGCCCATCTGACTGGGTTGTCCCAGCCACTCTGGGCAGCTTCCAACATAATATAAAAGAATACAGTGGAATATCAAACATTAAAAACTCCCAGTTACAGGACAGAGGGGCCCTAGAAGCAATTTTGGGGTCTATTAGGTCCATCCTGAGTCACACAACTTGCTGTTTAATCAACCACCACTTCCCCCCTTGCTACTAGGGAGGGTCTCTGCCATCAGGCCCACACAATTTCTTTCTGGGGGGGGGGGGGGGCTCCTGCAGGCATTTGGGTGTGGGGGAAGTTCCGCAGCACCAAGAGACCCCCTTTGGCTTCTGCACATTGTTTCCAAAACAAGCCCTGACTTTAATATTCTGTTTATTAACTTGTGATTAAATGTGGGGATTTTGTTCTGATCCGGGGCTTAGAATGTAAGGCAGGGCTCAAGCCAGGAGCCTGCTCTGAATGCCTCTGCTTGGGCCCTGAATATGTGAAGGATTCATTAAGCAGGAGAAGAAAGCCCTCCCTCCCTCTGACTGCATGGACAGCGTAGACACCACATGCCCCCTCCTGCCCGCAATATTTGGAATTAGGGGAGATGCTTCTGGGTGTGGGTGATCTTCCAGCAAGGTTGCTTCCAGACTGACCTGTTGTGGAACAGCCTTGTTGTTGTTGTTTAGTTGTTTAGTCGTGTCCGACTCTTCGTGACCCCATGGACCAGAGCACGCCAGGCACTCCTGTCTCCCACTGCCTCCCGCAGTTTGGTCAAACTCATGCTGGTAGCTTCGAGAACACTGTCCAACCATCTTGTCCTCTGTCGTCCACTTCTCCTTGTGCCCTCCATCTTTCCCAACATCATGGTCTTTTCCAGGGAGTCTTCTCTTCTCATGAGATGGCCAAAGTATTGGATCCTCAGCTTCACGATCTGTCCTTCCAGTGAGCACTCAGGGCTGATTTCCTTAAGAATGAAGAGGTTTGATCTTCTTGTAGTCCATGGGACTCTCAAGAGTCTCCTCCACCACCAGAATTCAAAAGCATCAATTCTTCGGCGATCAGCCTTCTTTATGGTCCAGCTCTCACTTCCATAGATCATTACTGGGAAAACCATAGCTTTAACTATATGGACCTTTGCTGGCAAGGTGATGTCTCTGCTTTTTAAGATGCTGTCTTAGGAACCTCCATTCCAGTCCCAATCCTGCTCGCCAGGTCTCCATGGGTTTGGATGACCACCTTGTAGATCAGCCCTGCAGGAAGGGGTCCTTGCTGCATGCTAGAGCGCCAGGATTGCACACAAATAATCCCACTTCTAGTTCCTTGCATTGCACCTGAAGTTGGGAAAGACTCCTGACTTAAGACTCTGGAGAGCTGCTGCAAGTCAAAACCAGGATCTGCGCAGTAGTGTCAGACCTAATGAGCATAGCAACTCACATCCGAAGCAGCCAGCTGAGTCTGGCTGCAGGAGAGAAATGGTGCAGGATTGATTGCAATGCCCTATCTTGCGTGAGGCCTGTTTGATATTGCAGTTGCCTGCTTTTTAATCTGAATATTATTATTTTTTGTCTGTGTTGATGAGTTTCTATTATTTTTGCTGTTATTGTTTTATGGCGTACTACTCTATGGGGAGGGACGCGGGTGGCGCTGTGGGTTAAACCACAGAGCCTAGGACTTCAGAAGGTCGGCGGTTCGAATCCCCGTGATGGGGTGAGCTACTGTTGCTCGGTCCCTGCTCCGGCCAAGCTAGCAGTTCGAAAGCCCCTCAGAGTGCAGGTAGCTAAATAGGTACCGCTCCGGCGGGAAGGTAAACGGCGTTTCCGTGCGCTGTTCTGGTTCGCCCGAAGCAGCTTAGTCATGCTGGCCACATGACCCGGAAGCTGTACGCCGGCTCCCTCGGCCAATAAAGCGAGATGAGCGCCGCAACCCCAGAGTCGGCCATGACTGGACCTACCTTTTTACTTTATGGGGAAACAGATTAAGTCAAATGGTATATGATCTCAACTGGGATAAGCCAGATATTAACTCCCTGCCCTTTCATATCTGAGATGTCGCTCGAAATGCAAAGCCGTATCTTTCATGCCTTTTTACAGCCTTGAATGGCAAGGCAGTCATAACAGCTGCAAGAAGATTGACAGGTGCTTGGAAGATTCTGTGTGTGATTGTGCCTGGGAACTCCCTCGATATTCTAGAACTGAAGGACAGCAATGCTGTTCACAGAAACCCACAATGGCAGCAGGCAGAGCTGTCTCTTGGTGGGGTGGGGTGCTGGCCTGATATCCTGGATTCCTAAGTGTAGGGTGTTTTGTAGCTGAAAATGCACTGAAATGCTTCGGAAAGGAATTATTTGTCTGGATATGCATGCCTGGGCCCTGTTCTGTCTTCTAATTTGCTATTATTTTGCTATTATTTATCTGGCATTGCTATTGCTTTCTGTCTGCCACTTTGATGTTCCTGTATGTACTGTACTTTTCCGTTTATAACGCACCCCCTTGTATAAGACACCCTCTATTTTGGGGGACTCAGAATTCAGAAAATGTTGAGCTTTTCGGGGGGGGGGGAGGAGGACCCAAAGTTGCTGAACTTTTTTTGGGGGGGGGTTGACAAAGGTGGGCTGGGCTTTTTGGGGGGTGGGGGAATGCAGTAAATCACTGATCTGACCGTTAGAATCACTTATATCGCTCACTAACAATCACTCGCGACTGCAAAAGGCACCTGCCTGATTGCCAGCAGTGGAAGGAAAACAAAAGCTGAATTGCCACAGTGGCAGCAAATCAACAACTGCCCTTGACACAGCAACCAATCACACACACATTTAACGCAGCATCGGCCAATACAAAGCAGCCTTTGCTGCAGCCACCAGACAAACACCAAATCTCAAAAGACAATCTGCAGCTTGAGGCTGCAACCAGTCACCCGTCACCACTACCCACTACCTGTGTATAAGACGCCCCCAGTTCTTTGACACTATTTTTCAGTAAAAACAACAACATTGTCTTATACACGAAAAAATATGGTGTGTGTGTGTGTGTGCGCGCACACACATACCACTTTTTACTTTTTAGCCTAAATCATCTTGAAGCCGTTTGGTGATTGTGATGGTATACTTATAACTGCCTCAAGGCAAATCTTAAAAAATGTAGTACAGTGGTACCTCGGGTTACATACGCTTCAGGTTACATACACTTCAGGTTACAGACTCCGCTAACCCAGAAATAGTACCTTGGGTTAAGAACTTTGCTTCAGGATGAGAACAGAAATCGTGCTCCGGCTGCATGGCAGCAGCCGGAGGCCTCATTAGCTAAAGTGGTGCTTCAGGTTAAGAACAGTTTCAGGTTAAGAACAGACATCCGGAACCAATTAAGTACTCAACCCGAGGTACCACTGTATAAACACTGACAACTGGGAAACACTGGCCTGCGAGCGCTCCAGTTGGAGAACAGCCTTTACCAAAGGTGTCTTGGGCATTGAAGACAATCAAATTCAGGACGCAAGGGAGAAAAGTGCTAAGAGGAAGGCACGCTTGGCAAACCCTCACTGTGATCAACTCCAGCCCAGAAACCAATGTCCCCACTGTGGAAGGACGTGTGGATCCAGAATTGGCCTCCACAGTCACTTACGGACTCACTGTTAAAACCGTGTTTATGGAAGACAATCTTACCCGGCTACAAGCAATCACCAAAGAAGAAGAAGAAGAAGATACTTATAACATTTATCAGAAGGGAAGGGGACTGAAGGGCCACGTAATACAAATGAGGTTGGAATCCTGTGCCCACTTACCAGGAAAAAAGCCCCACCAATCTCAGAGGAACTTTCCTTCTGAGTCAACCTTTGCAGGTTTGTGGTACTATCCTGATTTTGCTAAAAATAGGAATGGGGTTCTCTAAAGGGCCCTGACCTCTAAACACCCCTTTGGCTTCCACAATTTCAGCTGGAGTGGCCTGAACATGTTGAAGCATATCCTTACGTCAATGAGGTCTAGAAGCTTGTTTCTTATTCCCGAAAGCAAAGATCCTTGCGGAACAGAACTCTGCATCCAGCTTCACATCCTGTTCTCCCTGTAGAAAAAGCAGCATAAAGGAAATATTGCTTACATCACGTCGCTCCTGTTATTTTCTCTTCACTTCTTCGCACAGCACACGATCGGCTTCCAAGGTGTTCATAAGAGGCCATAAAAATGAAAAATTAGAGTTCTCTTCACGGTCCCAACACAAGCGTAATAAATTTGATTGTCTGTGTTCCAGTGGTGGGTCCTTTGGCCTTCTCTCCGAACAGCCTACGTATGTTAACAGGCTGGATTTCTGCATCTGAGCTTTGCACAGAAGTTACGCAACGTCCCCGGGCAGTGCTTAAAGCTGGAAGAATGAGGTGATGATAAATGTCGGGAATGACAGGATGGGGAGGGAAATGGCGCTTTGGTGTGGGAGCCATTGGAACGTCCACAGGCTAATTACATTTAGGACACAATCCTCTCCTGAAGAACTGCACGGCCGAAAGGGGCTCTGGGACTCATCAGTAGCCACGGATCTCATGCTACACCGCAGGAGGGGGCCAGTGGCTATTGAAATACTTTATTGTCACTTGTACAACTTTTATACAGTGAGATTACACGAGCACTCCCCACTCAGCGCTCTTAGTCTTAATTCCCCTCATTTACTGACGCACACCCACCAAACCCAAAAATCAGTTGCCCTGTTGTTATCTTTTCATTCAGCAGCCTAACAGCCCATGGATAGAAGCTGTTCTTTACCCTCTTGGTGCAACTAATCATGCTTCTATATCTTCTGCCTGAGGGCAGGAGATCAAGAAAGTGCCGGCCAGGGTGTGAATTATCCCTGAGAATTTTCCTCAGTCTCCCGAGGCAACATTCTTCCGCTATTTTATCCAGCGGATTCACGGGACAGCCCATAATATCTTGTGCTGTATTCACCACCCTCTGTAGGCACTTCCTATCAGATGATGTCAAACCAGCGTCTCACACCGTGATGCAGTATGAAAGGACACTTTCTACTGTGGACCGGTAGAAGGAGATCATCAGATGTTGATTGACATCATTCTTCCACAATACTCTGAGGAGATGGAGTCTCTGTTGGGCTTTCTTAACCACCTGGGTTGTATTGATTTTCCAGGTAAGGTATTCACTGAGATAAACTCCCAGGAATTTAAAGGAAGAGACTCTCTCCAGACAGCCCTCCCTGATGTACAGCGGGGCTAGTTCTCCTCTCTTCCTCCGAAAGTCCAACACCATCTCCTTTGTCTTGCTGATATTAAGGTGCAAGTTGTTCCCTAGGCACCATGTAGATATTTTTTGGACCTCCCCTCTATACACTGATTCGTCTCCACCTTGACACAACACAGATTTCAGCAGAAATCTTCTGATACACCAGCACTACACTCCTTTGGTGGGGGCATTTGTCCCGGGGGCATGAGCCCCGATTGTGGGCTGTGGAGGTACTTCCAGGGATGTTGTGGGAACACCAGGCATTTGGGTTTCTGTACTTTCTGTGACTTTCCTCATTCGCCTCCCAGACTACGATTGCCAGTCCATGAGCATCCCTCACCCTGAGGTTTCAGGGCCTGAAACTGTGACTTAGGGGTGGCCCCTGTTGATGTCATCAGAGAGGTGCTGGGGGAGGGCCCTAGAGACGAAGGCTAATGTCAGGTCAGCAATAAAACAATAAAGCATCCGACGCCAGTGAACTTAACTCTTTATTCAAGGAAACAAAACAACGTAGTCCTCGTAGCTGTAGAAACCCTTCCTAGTACAGTGGTACCTTATTTCTCAAATGCCTTGGTACTCAAATGCCAAAGACCTGGAAGTAAGTGTTCCAGTTTTTGAACATTTTGTCGGAAGCCAAATGTCTAACGCGGCTGTCAGCTATTGTTTCCAGTGCACCTGCACCAATCAGAAGCTGCGCCTTGGTTTTCGAACATTTCAGAAGTCAAACGGACATCCAGAATGGGTTAAGTTTGGCGCTTTTGTTTTTGCTATTTATTTTGCATTTTTGCATTTCCCCCCAGTTAATTTGTTTCTGTGACTGTGCGGAACCCAGTTCAGCTACTGATTGATTGATTGTGTGACTGCAGAAATGGATAAAAGCCCCCCATCCAAACAATGACTATCATCAGCGCAGTAAGAAAAAATAATAATTTTATTTTTTATCATCTACAATACTATCTTATTTATTTTCTAGTACAGTCCATTGATTATTGCTTTCGTTTTATGGATCAATGGTCTCGTTAGATAGTAAAATTCATGTTAAACTGCTGCTTTAGGGGTTGTTTTTAAAAGTCTGGAACGAATTAATCCGTTTTGCATTACTTTCTATGGGAAAGCTCACCTTGGTTTTGGAACGCTTTGGTTTCGGAACAGACTTCCGGAACGGATTAAGTCTGAGAACCGAGGTACCACTGTAAGTCTTGCCCTAAGGAGGAACTTGCAAGGACTGACAGCCCCCACCTTCCCACCACTCTCTAAGGCTCCTCATCAGTACCTTCCCCAGCAGCCTAAGGTTTCATCATCTTGTCTCTCATTGCTCCACCCTCTTCATACCTCTTCTGGTCCTGGGAGACCATGGTGGAAAGGAGCTGGTTGCAGCAGGAGGGGAGACTCCCTGGACTCTTCATCAGCCTGCCTGACCTCTGCCTTTTGGCTCCACTCCTCTCCTGCCTCTGGTTCTGAATTGCCCTCTGCCACAGCCTCTTCCTGCTCACTAAACCCTGTTGCCTCTTCAGCTTCCAATACCTCCTCCTTACAGTTTGCTCCCGCTTCTCCCTCTGACCACTCACTGTCGTCCCACCACCACTCCCCTGGCTCTGAGACTTCTTCCACTGGGGGTTCCTTGGGGGTTCCCCAGCTGTTGCCTCCCAGTCTGCATCCAGCCTGTCCATGATAGTTAATGGAGAGAGGGCGAGCGAAGGATTCCCTGCTGTGTCTGTGCTATGTTTTGCAGCCAACTCCTGCCGGGATGAAGCTTGCAAGCTACACGCACAGTCTTCTTAAGAATGTTTCTATTCGAGGCACGGCTGCCCACCTTCAGCTGCCACCTGGATGGGGGCAGGCAAACCAGGAGACTTCTGGCCAGACCTGGAAGCCTGGCAACCCTATCCCAGACCACTCACAATTTGGATATGGCAGCTGTCCTGCCAGGGTAGGAACTAGTGGAGGCTAGTCCATTGGGGCAAATGGGGTCATCATCCCACCAACCATAGCTGTCAAGTGTCCCTTATTTGAAGGGACAGTCCCTTATT
Organism: Podarcis siculus; assembly: GCA_034642415.1. NCBI lineage: Eukaryota > Metazoa > Chordata > Lepidosauria > Squamata > Lacertidae > Podarcis > Podarcis siculus. The sequence continues at coordinate 2,177,662 of JAXCMG010000017.1, read as the reverse complement.
CCAGCACCATGTCCCGCTGCTGTCCCTTATTGATGGATGTCCCTTAAATGATGTCCCTTAAATTTCAAAGGAAGCAGCTCTTCTCCCTCCCTCCCTGCCGGCCAGGAAGGAGGGAGGCTCCAACTGTGTTGCTCACCCAATAAGAAGTCTAAGAACGACTGGGGGTGGAGCTGGCATGCCTTGTGTGTGGCTAGTTAATGCAAGCTGAGGAGTTTTTTGAATGTTGGACACCATTTTGTTGCACGTGCTGCTGCAAACTTTGCAGTGCAAAGCCAGGCCGGGGAGCCATCTTAAGTTGAGGCTGCATAGGCCTTGTGGTGCATGTGATTCAGATTCTATTCAGTTGAACCTCTGGTTGCAAAGTTGGTTGGACAGTGTTCTCGAAACTACCAGCATGAGTTTGACCAGACTGCAGGAGGACAGGAAGACTGGAGTGCCTGGAACAGGTGAGGCTGCAGGTCCCTTATTTTGGCTGCTGGTCCCTTATTTTCAAGGCTGCTGGTCCCTTATTTTCAAATCTGTAAGTTGACAGCTATGCCACCAACCTTGCTCTGCCCTCACCTGTCTGCCTCCGCTGCTGGTTCTCCCCTCCTGTGGGTCTCCCTGCCTTATGCCCCAGGAGCTCAAATAGTCACTGAGCATCGCAAGCAGCAACAACATCTCTCAGACACTGGTGAGCTGCAGGTACAGGATTTCTCTGCCCAGGAAGAAGCGAAATGCGCAAAAAAAATAAGGTCCATTGCATAACGAATGATTATTTTGCAGCTTGCCGAAGTACATCCCAGGTCTTTCGGAGGCAAAGGGGGTGGGGAGATGAAGTGAAAAACAAAAATTATTGCTGACATCCACTCGAAATATGTGAGATACCAAACTAATTGTGGCCAGATGTTGCATGGGAGAGAGCAAGAATATGGGAGAGAGCAAGAGAGAGAGAGAGAGAGAGAGAGAGAGAGAGAGAGAGAGAGAG
>JAXCMG010000017.1:2165424-2176685 GCA_034642415.1 Podarcis siculus | reverse complement strand
AGAGAGAGAGAGAGAGAGAGAGAGAGAGAGAGAGAGAGAGAGAGGCTATTTTCTCTTCCAAAAGCTTCCAATGATGGGAGAAGACCATAGCTCAGTGTTAGAGCATCTGCCTTGCATGTAGAATGTCTTGGGTTCAATTCCGGGCATCTCCAGGTAGACTAGGGAAAGATTTCTTGTTTGAAACCCTAGGGGAGTCAGTGTAGACCAGGTACCCCAACTTTTTCAGGCCAATGGGCACATTTGGATATTTGAACGAGTTGTGGCCACACACACCCAATCATTTTTCTCTCTCCTGTATCAGCTACCTTGTTCCCCAAGACACAGAAAGTGTGCATGCACAGACATCATTTGTCAAAGGAATACAGGTATACTTCAGATCCAGCAGAATTAACCTGAGCCTTGAGAAGCACATAGAGATGGAAGAGGAAGTGGGAAGAGAGCGTCACTTTTCTAACTTCCCCTTTCAGCTCCATGTGCTTTTCAAGGGAGACGTTCTCACCACCTCTTGACCAAGAGGGTAGTCAGTATGTGTTTGTGTATAGGGAGGAATTCAGAGGTTTTGCAGGAGACCGTGGCAAGATCTCCTGGGCACCACTGAACCCAGAGGTGCCAAGCTGGCCAAGCCTGGTACAGACATTACTGAACAGATGGAGGAAAGGTCTGACTCAGTATAAGGCAACTGACTAATGGCAAAGCGGGTGAGGCGGTGTGGTTGCTTGCAGAATGCTCTGGAGGTGCTGCCGGGAATCTTTGTTCCTGCTTGTGGGCTGCGTTGCCGCAAAAAGCTTCCTCCATCCTCTTTTCTTCTCCCCATTCAGCTTACTCATCTGCAGAGCTGGCACTTATTTTATTTGCTTATTTATTTTGATTTATAGGAGAGCTGAAACCAATTTGGGAACATAATACGTTTGGGCAAATCCTCCGCAAATTGAATCGGCTGGCAATGTTTCAAGCTTAGATTCCTCCGAAACTCGCCTGAGGCCTGCGGTGGCTCTACCAATTTAGGCAGCCGTCGAGGGGTTGTGGAATTGAATGTATATTATCCCCACCTATAGAAACCTAGCACATCAGGATTCAAGCATAGCTATCTCTCCGATGCACTAGGTAAAGTTAAAGGGACCCCTGACCATTAGGTCCAGTTGTGGCCAACTCTGGGGTTGCGGCGCTCATCTCGCTTTATTGGCCGAGGGAGCCGGCGTACAGCTTCCGGGTCATGTGGCCAGCATGACTAAGCCGCTTCTGGCGAACCAGAGCAGCACACGGAAACGCCGTTTACCTTCCCACCGGAGCGGTACCTATTTATCTACTTGCACTTTGACGTGCTTTCGAACTGCTAGGTTGGCAGGAGCAGGGACCGAGCAACGGGAACTCACCCCGTCGCGGGGATTCGAACCGCCGAACTTCTGATCGGCATGTCCTAGGCTCTGTGGTTTAACCCACAGCACCGTCTCTCCGATGCACTAGTGGCTATTAAAAAAAATATACAGAGGAGCTCTGTGATGTGCTATCTGTCACCGTAAGTCTGAAATCAGTCCAGAACTGATTATACAATTAACATCTTCAAGGTGTCAGTAGAAAGCCCAATACATATATCTCCTCTTCCTCCTCCTCCTCCTCCTCTTCCTCCTCCTCTTTAGACCCCTCATTTGCCCCAAGGAGTTCAAGGTGGTGTACCTGATTCTCCCCACCTTCATTCAATCATCAGAACAACCCTGTGTGATAGGTTAGGCTGAGAGGCAGTGTCTGGTTCAAGGTCACTCAGTGGAGCTGCATGGCCATGTGGGGATTCGAAACCTGGTCTCCCAGCTGCTGCTCCAAAGCCACTTCCGCCCTGCAGAGGAGGTGGGGTTGCGGGTTTCATGCCCCCACCATGCGTGCAGTGGCTGGAGCCCAGCCGCTGCACGATTGGGAGAATCCCGGCACTGTCACTTCCTTGGCCAGCCAATTGGCTGGCTCTGGGGGTGTGGCCTGCCTTATTTAAACCAGGACGCAGCCAGGGATCTCCCTCTTTGCCGCCCGCCAGCTGTTCTGGTTTTTCCCACCCTCCCGCCCTATGAGCTTTTCGTTCCTTGACCTTGCTATGGACCTCGGTTGGTCGCCGTTAAGGGGCCTGGTAGGAATTTTTCCACTTGGCAAATTGGCACTAGCTACTTGGTTTTCGCTTACCTTGTAGCAAATCGTCACAACTTCCTTGGTATTGGCGGTTAGGCATTGGTATAGTTCTGTAGATGGAAGAGGGGAGGAAGCGCCATCACCTGCCCCACATATAGAAGGGTAGTCCAGTAAAGGATTCCAGGGGGCGTGGCCCTGACTGAAGCCTAGGGAGGTGAGGGCCTAAGGCACGCCCCCTAGCGGTGACCCCAGGGGAGTTCCTAGTTGATGTGCATCAGCAGGACTCCCCCTACTGGTAGTTAACCCTTCCCAGACTTCAAGCGGACGGGCTGAAGTCAGATATAGTCGGTTAGGACCAATGCCTAAGCCAATACCGCTCATCACCTGTTACCAATAAAGTTGTGGCCATATTTAGCCCATTAACCTTAATAGTTGTGTCGTGTGTCTTTATTTCCCCTGGGGGTGTGTGTGAGGGCAGGCAGGAACTCACCACGCAACACTTTAGTTGCTGCACCACACTCACTGCTTCCCTTATTGGGATAAGGTTAAGGTTACTAGGCACTGTGGCTATGTTCTGCCTCAACCGCTAGAGGCAGGGAATCACATGTGGGGAGAGGGCTGTTCTGCTCATGTCCCACTTGTGAGCTTCCAATAGGCATCTGGTTCATTGGAGGTTTTAAAGCAGAGGTTGGGGGGCCATGTGCCAAGGCTGCTTTAGCTGAGATTCCTGCATTGCAGGGGGTTGGACTAGATGACCCTTGGGTCCCTTCCAACTCAACAATTCAATAATAATAATAATAATTTATTTATACCCCACTCTTCTCGGTTCAAAAACCGGGCTCAGGGCGGCTAACAACAAATTTAAAACACTTAATTATAAAAGCAGCATAAAATACAGTATAAAAACATGAATAACAATAAAATTCAAAATTCAAAAAATCAATTAGATAGTCATCAGGGCTAGCTGGCTGAATTGCTCCTACTTGGGCCAGCGAGGAGGCCAGGGGAGAATTAGCTGTGGGGTCTCAGAGCTGCTGATCTTCATAAAAGGGGAGGGGGAAGGAAGAGAAGGGAAATAAAAGATCAGGCTGAATTCAATTTAAAGGCCAGGCGGAATAGCTCTGTCTTACAGGCCCGACGGAAGGAATTTAAATCCTGAAGGTCCCTTAGTCTCCTGGGACAGAGCATTCCACCAGGTCGGAGCCATCACTGAAAAGGCCCTGGCCCTGGTGGAGGATAGAATCATAGAATTATAGAGTTGGAAGAGACCACAAGGGCCATCGGGTCCAACCCCCTGCCAAGCAGGAAACATAGTATAGGATAGTCTGACTTCCTTAGGGCCCAGGACCTCTAAACTATGGGTAGCCACTGTATGGTGGCCACTGTGGGAACAGGATGCTGGACTAGACGGCCCCCTTTTTGCCTGATCCAGGATTTTCTTATGATGGACTAGGACCTGGGAGACCAGGGTTCAAATGGCTACTTGGCCCTGAAGCTCTCTAGGTGCTCTGGTGCCTTGAAATATGCTGGAGAAAAAGTTGCAATAAATGCAATGCAATGAATGGATGGATCACGGCAGATGGTGACAGCAGTCATGAAATTAAAAGACGCCTGTTTCTTCAGAGAAAAGCGATGACGAACCTAGACAGCATCTCAAAAAGCAGAGACATCACCTTACCGACAAAGGTCCGTATAGTTCAAGCTATGGTTTTCCCAGTAGTGATGTATGGAAGTGAGAGCTGAACCATCAAGAAGGCTGATTGCCGAAGAATCGATGCTTTTGGATTCTGGTGCTGGAGGAGACTGTCGAGAGCCCCATGGACTGGAAGAAGATCAAACCAATCCATTCTGAAGGAAATCAGCCCTGAGTGCTCACTGGAAGGACAGATCCTGAAGGTGAGGCTCCAAGATTTGGGCCGCCTCATGAGAAGAGAAGACTCCCTGGAAAAGACCCTGATGCTGGGAAAGATGGAGGGCCCAAGGAGAAGGGGACGACAGAGGACAAGATGGTGGGACAGTGTTCTCGAAGGTACCAGCATGAGTCTGACCAAACTGCGGGAGGCAGTGGAAGACAAGAGTGCCTGGCGTGCTCTGGTCCATGGGGTCACGAAGAGTCAGACACGACTAAACAACTAAACAATGAATGGATGAAAGCAGAATGGAAAATTCTCCATCAAATTCCTCTCCAAATTAATGCAGATGCTTACAGGGTTACAGTTGGAAATAATCAAGGGCAAAATAATAACGATCAAGAAAACGTTCCAGGATTTTCCAAGGTTTTCAAGGAAGATTTTATTATTATTATTATTATTATTGTCCCCCACCCTCCTTGGCAAAGGCGCACAGATATGCACAGACCCCAAATAAAAACAGAAGTTGTGGGAAAATGTGAATTGCTGACAGGCACGACTCAGCTATCAGTACCCAACCCAATCATGTCCTTGGCCCCAGGAATAATATGTAAAGCAGATGGGCTCTGACATGATCATGTTTGCAGGCCGGCAGCTGGGAAAGTAATATATTGAAGCTCATATCCAAAGTGCTGGCAGCAGTACTGCCAGACTTCATTTGGAGCAGAGGCTGCAAAAAAAGAGAGACTCATTGGAGGCAGAAACTAGCCGTGTTGTAAACTGATATTGCAATGAATTTCTGAAAAGGCAGAAAAGAAACCATCGGAGGAACAGAAGCAAACCATAAGAGCGTCTGAAGAGACGGCTGGATCAGGCCACTCGCCCTTTTAAATCCAGCATCCTGTTCTCACAGGTGCCCTCAAGGGAAATTTGTGCACAAGGGGCATTCTCGCTACCTGTGGTTTCAAGTCAAACTATTGTGGGGCCATCATCATATCATCTCTATCCCACGAATTCATATCTGTCTGTCTGTCCATCTATCTATCGATCTGTCCAGTGCCGAGGGCCTTCTGGCGGTTCCCTCGCTGTGAGAAGCCAACTTACAGGGAACCAGGCAGAGGGCCTTCTCGGTAGTGGCCCCCGCCCTGTGGAACGCCCTCCCACCAGATGTCAAAGAGAAAAACAACTACCAGACTTTTAGAAGACATCTGAAGGCAGCCCTGTTTGGGGAAGCTTTTAATGTTTAATAGGTTATTGTATTTTAATATTCTGTTGGAAGCGGGGTATAAGATGGGTGGGGTTTAAATAATAAATTATTATTATTATTATTATTATTATTATTATTATTATTATTATTATCCATCCATCCAAGCAGTGTACAGAATCTCAACTGAGACAGAAACACACACCCCAAGATCATATCACTCAACTTTTTATTTTCAAAAACTGGGATGCACATCTTCTGCGACATGCTCCTAGGCAAGTCACGTGACCTACAACACGCTCCCACCGCCCAGAGAATTTTTTTCAGGGTACAGTCTCATACAGCAGATTGTAAGCTGCCTTGAGTCCCTGTCAGGGAGAAAGTGATGGGTGGTACATGATGATGATGATGATGATGATGATAGAAACTGTGAGAATGATCAGGAACATACCAGAGAGTAGTGTATTTTTCCATGTATAACATGCCCCCATGTATAAAAGGACCCCTATTTTTGGGGACCCTAAATTAAGGAAATAGGGGGAGATTGCCCAGAGTTGTTAAGCTTTTTTTTGGGGGGGGTTGCCTACAATAGCTCACCTGCCTGACCGCCGCTGCGACTGGCAAAGCCACCAATCGTCTGCCCACATGCCGCCAGCCGCCACAGCCAATTGCCCGCCCAATTGCCGCAGCAGCAGCCAATCGCCAGCAGGCCTTGCCACAGCAACCAATCACCTGCCCAATAGCTGCTGACAATCTCCTGCTCACTGCCACCAATCGCCTGTCCCCCCTCTGCACTATCCATGTATAAGACGACCCCCATTTTATTACATTTTTTAATAATAATAAAAAATCGTCTTATACAAAGAAAAATACGGTAAATCCTATTGGAATCAGTTCTGAGTAAAAATGCTTATGATTGCTGTGTAAGGCTGCACAGTCTTTACCCAGTTATCTGGGAGTAAGCTCCATTGAATACAGTGGGACTTCCTTCTCGGTAGACCGCGTAAGGCTCCATTTACAATAAAGGAATAAATGCACCTTGAGTTTCCTAAGAAATGGCTGGCTGCTGAAACATTGCAATTAAAAAAATTAGATTGGTGAGCTTTTCCTTCAAAATCATAGGAAGGGCTTCACCAGTTCCTTCATTTGGTGCAGGTATTTGATTTTCAACATAAACAAGACTCCATTTTTGCACAGATACACCTCACTTTTCATTGTTCTCCAAGATGTGGAGGGGAGGAAGAAGGAAAAAGAGGGACATTCCAGGATCAAATTAGAAACCAGGACAGCTTTTGTAATTCCACAAATATTCCTGGAAAATTGGGGCACTTGGAGGGTATGTCAAGCTAAAATATCCACTCCACAAACAGCTTGAGCTGTTGTGTGTGTGAACACAAACGCAGCAAAAATGAATGTCAACCACAAAGCGTAGATGACGCAATTTCCGCAAATGATTAATGAAACAAATGCTATTTAGCAAATGAATAATGAAACAGAAGACATCTTCAACAGCTGAAGCAAACAACGAAAAATGCGGCGAAGGTGGGTCTTTCAAGCTTCTGCTTATACACACGCCTGACTTATTAGATTTCAGTGTGGATGGTCTTAAGTGTTGCTTTTATTAAATTAAATTCCGACTTTTAAAATTATCTGTTTGATCTCTCCCCATCCTTCCACGTATCACTGTGGCCATCTTCCAAAGACCAGGTTGCAAAGTCCAGCTGGTTTTGAATGATCCGTCTGGTTAAAAATTAAAACGGGGAGCCGTAATCTTTGTTTTACAAATGAGAGTAAACTCGATCCCTCTCCTCTTCCTGCCTCCCCTCCTCTCAGTGGTGCATAAATCAGGAAAAGTGGATTTGTTTCCTGCAAGATTTTCCAGGATGCCTTTCAACTGAGACCGAACTTGGACCGTTTCGGCCCCTAAAGTGGTTGATTGAGAAGGTCAAAGGTGGTAAAACGCTAAGTGATTTATGCCCTCAGTTACAGTCAGATGCTCAAATGATGTAGCCGTTTTAAGAGCCTAATACATGACCCGTTTAAACGAAAATACTTGGATTTGAGCCAGCGATGGCTTGCCGCAGCCCCAAACCGTTGATCTCGATGTGACATAGAGCTTCAGGAGTTTGAAGATGTCGTCTTTTACGAATGAGTGCAATCTCACATATTCAGGGCTGGGCTACATCTTACACTTAGCCATGTGACAATTAATTTGGCTCTAATTGTTTAGCACATAGAAAACCCCTTCCTGCTACAGATACAGGAACTACACAATACACCATCCACTTAGGAATCCCAGTACGTTTCCGGGCACAATTCAAAGTCTTGATGCTGACCTTTAAAGCCTTAAATGGCCTCCATCCTGTATACCTGAAGGAGCATCTCCACCCCCATCATCCAGCCCGGACACTGAGGTCCAGCTCCGAGGGCCTTCTGACGGTTCCCTCCCTGCGAGAAGTGAGGTTACAGGGAACCAGGCAGAGGGCCTTCTCGGTGGTGGCGCCCACCCTGTGGAACGCCCTCCCAGCAGATGTCACGGCAATAAACAACTATTTTACTTTTAAAAGACAACTGAAGGCGGCCCTGTTTAGGGAAGTTTTTAATGTCTGATGCTGTGTTGTTTTTAATATTCGGTTGGAAGCCGCCCAGAGTGGCTGGTGAAACCCAGCCAGATGGGCGGGGTATAAATAATAAATTATTATTATTATTATTATTATTAGGAACAGGAACACAGGAAGCTGCCTTATGCTGAGTCAGATCACTGTGTGCATCTTACTCAGTGGTTTCTGCAGTGACTGGCAGTGGATCTACAGGATTTTGGGCAGGAAGACTCTCCCAGCCCTGCCTGGAGATGCCAGGGATTGAACCTGTGACCTTCTGCATGCAAAGCATATGCTCTACCACTGAGCTACAGTCCAGATTCTTATATCTCACCCAGCTAATCTTCCTTAACTGTTGAGATAGGGAGGTGCAAGCAGTGCCAGATTTACGTATAAACTAAACAATCTATAGCTTAGGTCCCCACTCTTTTGGGGGGCCCAAAAAAATTTAAAGGAAAAAACAACAACTGGTTGTACATTTCCAAAATATAAGTTAGAGCTTAATAATTATTTCACTATTAATATACTTTTTCTTAATTCTATTTCACTATTAAGATGCTTCTTCTTTGTATTTCAGGTCAACAGTTACTTGGATAAAATATGTATTTTGTTATATGCAAATGGCTTTAAATACCTACTAGGTCCATAAATGACCATATAGCAAAAAACAGTGACAATTTGTTGTTGACGAAGGGCAGCTGGACATATAAAGGGCCCCATTACCTTCAGTAGCTTAGGGCCTCATCAAACCTAAATCCGGCCCTGGGTGCAAGGAAGAATACCTGTGATCGTTTCTGCTTTCCTTGCCTGAAAGGAGGGTACCTTTGAGGAAACTTCAGGGTCTCCAAAGAGCCAGGCTCCTTTCCACTCGATGGGCTGAATCTGCAGCCCACCTCTGAGTGTCACGAAAGAACGAGTATCTCTCCCACACACCAGAGACGTGCATTTATCATCTCTCAAGGAGCTATATAGCAGAGCATTGCATTTTGATTAGGGACAGCCTGGTTCAGTTCCCCAGCCAACTATAAGAACATCAGCAGAGTTCTTCTGGATGAGGGCAAAGGACCATCTATTCTGATGCTGTGCTGAAAATTTTTGCATTTAAGATTTAGCAAATGGGAGAGAAAAAGTCAGGATGATGCCCGTCTGGAGATGGAAGAATCTGCCGATTTCAGTTTCTTCCAGTTTCTCATTTTCTCATTCTTCAATTCTCTTCATTCGCACACTAGTTTCCGATCTTTTTCCTCAAATTCCCATCAGAATTTTGTGAAATCTTATCCCAATATACCATTTTTTTGGTATGCAGTTTTGTCCAATATACACACTTTTGCAAATCCAATGCATATTTTTGGGGGTATGTTGTTTTCATGATGATTTGCCCCATGTTTTTGCGCATGCTACTTGACTGGAGAACTGCCTTGCAAAGTTCAGAGACGTGGGAATTTCAGAGGACAACTGCGTTTGGGTTTGCTTCTTGTTTCCAGAAGTGCAAACCAGGTAGCTTTGCCTTTAAATGCAAACGGAGTCAAATTCCTCCTCCATCTTTATCTGCATCCCACATCACCACCTACTTTTTAGGGCTGCTGGGAGGATAAAAGTTCACAGGCTGAGCCTTGTTTGTCCATCACATCTCTTATTTAGGGGTAGACATCCTCTGAACATGGAAGTTCTACTTAGCTCTTAAGGCTAATACCCCATACATACATACATACATACATACATACATACATTTCATTTACAATATATCCCACCCTTTTCTCCAAGAAGCTCAATGTGGTGTACATGGTTCTCTTCCGCCTCATTTAACCCCTTCTTGGTAGTGGCGCACTCCCTGTGGAACACCCTCCCTTCAGATGTCAAGGAAACAAACAACTAAGGCAGCCCTGTTTAGGGAAGTTTTTAAGGACTGATTTTTTATTATGTTTTTAGATATGCTGCCAGATGGGCAGGGTATAAATAATAAAATGATTATTGTTGTTGTTTAGTTGTTTAGTTGTGTCCGACTCTTCGTGACCCCATGGACCAGAGCACAAAAAGGTTTTGCATTTCCTTGTCAGTTTCACTTCTGGGCAGAGGAATCTTGTCAGTTTCAGAACTACTCTGGGCAGATTTCACATGAATGCCAAGAATTCGTCACACAAAATCATAGCGTTGGAAGGGACCCAATGGTCATCTAGTCCAACCCCCTGCCATGTCAGCTTTGTTGTTGTTTAGTCGTTTAGTCATGTCCGACTCTTCGTGACCCCATGGACCAGAGCACACCAGGCTCTCCTGTCTTCCACTGCCTCCCGCAGTTTGGTCAAACTCATGCTGGTAGCTTCGAGAACACTGTCCAGTCATCTCGTCCTCTATCATCCCCCTTCTCCTTGTGCCCTCCATCTTTCCCAACATCAGGGTCTTTTCCGGGGAGTCTTCTCTTCTCATGAGGTGGCCAAAGTATTGGAGCCTCAGCTTCACGATCTGTCCTTCCAGTGAGCACTCAGGGCTGATTTCCTTCAGAATGGATAGGTTTGATCTTCTTGCAGTCCATGGGACTCTCAAGGGCCTCCTCCAGCACCAGAATTCAAAAGCATCAATTATTATTATTAATATTATTTTTAACCCTGTGAGGTAGGTTATGCTGAGAGGCAATGTCTGACTCAAGTTCAGCCCACTAACATCATGGCCCACTAGGAATTTGAACCCTGGTCTCCTAGGTCCTAGATCCTGGTTCCGACACTCAAACCACTAAACCACACTTCTCCTCCATGAGTTGGAGAGAACTTCATTTCCTGCTGCATAGGTGCTTGTGAGCAAATCTCATTCATCGCAGATCGGCTTGCGTCCGGCCTGTGTTTTAACACCCCTGGTGATTTGTGCCTTCTGCTTAGCCATAGCCTCCCCCCGAAGGTGATTGGAGGAGCACGCAGAGCCAAGAGGGGAGCAAATTGTGTTGAATTTTTCCGGCACGTTGTGTTGGAAAGGTCAGCAAAGGGGCTAATTCATTTCCTTGTTACATAACCCTGTTGACTGATTTAATGACGGCTGGCTAAAATAATAAAAGATTTATGTCCATAAACATTCAAACGCGAGCGCCACTCTTGATTCCGTTCCTGGGCTTTCCCTGGCGTGCTTTTCCAGCATCTGTCTCATTCATTTCCTCATTGAAGGGAGGAAAAATGCACACACAAACACACACCTCGGTGCCACGAAAACAAAAATGTCAGGTGAAATTAATGCGAGCAGCAAAGTGGATGGATTCCCCCCCCCTTTCCTCCAGCAAGTTAGAACCAGAGAGTTGGGATGAAGCAGATGAACCTGAAAGTCTCCCTGAAAGAAAGGAACCTCTTCGGATTGAATGCTGAAAGTTTCAGGGAAGATAAGAGAAAGCACTTCTTCATGCAGAGCACGAAATTATGAAGCTCACTCCCAGAGGAGGCAACGATGGGCACAATCTTAGATGGCTGCTTCTTCTTCTTCTTCTTCTTCTTCTTCTTCTTCTTCTTCTTCTTCTTC
>JAXCMG010000017.1:2142346-2165414 GCA_034642415.1 Podarcis siculus | reverse complement strand
CTTCTTCTTCTTCTTCTTCTTCTTCTTCTTCTTCTTCTTCCTCTCCACAGTGGCTTTGCTGTGCTGCCATAGTTGATGCAGCAATGCTTCTGAATACCAGTTGGTGGAAATCACAAGAGGAGAGAGGTTCTTGTGCTCAGGTCCTGTCTGAAGGTTTCACACAGGCTTCTTGTTGACCAATGTGAGAAGAAGACTTCTTCTTTTTTGGCGATCACTCATAGCCGAGTAAGATTGTCTTCCATAAACACGGTTTTAACAGTGAGTCCATAAGTGACTGTGGAGGCCAGTTCTGGATCCACACATCCTTCCACAGTGGGGACATTGGTTTCCGGGCAGGAGCTGATCACGGTGAGGGTTTGCCAAGCATGTCTTCCTCTTAGCATCTTTCTCCCTTGCATCCTGAGTTCAAGTGTCTTCAAAGCCCATGACACCTTTGGTAAAGGCTGTTTTCCAATTGGAGCGCTTGCAGGCCAGTGTTTCCCAGTTTTCAGTGTTTATACTACATTTTTTTAAGATTTGCCTTGAGACAGTCTTTAAACCTCTTTTGTTGACCACCAGCATTTCGCTTTCCATTTTTAAGTTGGGAATAGAGTAGTTGCTTTTGAAGACGATCATAAGGCATCTGCACAACATGACCAGTCCAACGAAGTTGATGTTGAAGAATCATTGCATCGACGCTGGTGGTCTTTGCTTCTTCCAGTAGACTGGCATTAGTTTGCATGTCTTCCCAAGTGATGTGTAAAAAATTTTCAGAGACAGCGTTGATGGAATCTTTCAAGGAGTTGGAGAAGAAGACAAGGACGAGATGGGCCACAGGCCTGACCAAGCAGACTCTCCTTATGTTCTTAGGTTTCTGGAGGGCCATATTTTGCCCTGGGCCTGATGTTCCCCATCCCCATGTTAAACAAATAAAGCAACAAATGGGTGGCAAACTATCTTGAAAGAGCAGGAACTCAGGTTGCAGAGGCATCGCTAGATCTGTTGGCTAAGAGCAGGAACAGGGCATGGGGCAGGGCCTGGGGTGCCTTGGCAGAAGCAGGTCAAGGTGCAAATGGAGCTACCACCTGCACGGCTCCCTTCTCCCAGCCTCCCTCCTCCTGGCACTGTTTCATGGAGGAGAGCTGCCTCTCTTGGAGGGGAGAGCCACCAAATGTAAATCAAGGCAGAGCTCGGAACGCAGGATGCCAACATATACAGCCCTTAATTCCCATCACTTTCTCCGATTATAAGCCTGCTGTAGGTTTGGCAAGAGCTTGCATGGAGAAAAAAGAAGAGGGAGAAGAAGGAACATGCTCACTCAACATACTCGTTTGCCTCCAACTCTCATACTGTGCTTCCACGAAAGGGCTCTATTTTATTTTATTTTTAAGAATGATCTAGTGGTCCCTCTTGGGCACATTTTTCAAAGCCGTATGCAGTGGATTAGCACCGTATTAGGATACATTCGGTCGAGGAAATAGTGGGACGGGAACCTTCAAAGAGACGGGGCAGCCATATTTACAGTAGCATTATGCGCCTCCTGCCAGGCACTGGGAGTTCCAGGCTTTTGAAGTTGCAAGGACTGGGGGTCTCCCCCCCCCGCCTCTTGCTGAAATTGGCTGGGACAGTTGTGAAAACCAGGGGGGGAAGCCAGTCTGGGCCTGGAGCTGGTAGCACTGCGGGAGGCTAGGCCAAAAAGGGGAGACCCATCCCTGGATGGAAAGAATCACACAAACCTGTCTTAGACTTTCCAGAGGAGGAGCTGAGTTATAGCAGCAGAAACAAGGGCGGGGGAAAAGGTCTCATGTCACCTTAAAAGCAATCCATCAGTTTCCATGGACCAGCTGCCATTGCTATGTTCTTTCTTCAGTGTTGGAGGTCCCTGGAAGCCTGGAAGTTGTTGGGAATCACAAACAAGGAGAGCGGCTGTTGTTCTCAGGTCCTGCTTCTGGGCTTCCCATTGAGGAGGCATCTGGGTGAGCATTGTGAAAGCAGGGTGTTGATGTGGGATGTGATACATAGATAGCAGTCAAGTCCAACACTCCTAGAGTGGACATGCAGGGGGATGTTTGGTCCAGCCAGTCAGAACTTCCTGTTTCTTCCTGGGCTGGGACAAACTTCCTTTGCATGTGACTAGAGGTGGGTGTGACCTTACATGCTCAGGTAACAAAAAGGGCAAGGCACACAACACACTCCTCTTCTTCTCCATCTTTCTTTCGTCGTGCCAGCTGCAGTTACTGCTAGGTTGCAGTCACTGGGATTATTCCCCCATATGGGGTAGATACACATCTAGATACAGTGCTACCTCGGGTTAAGAACTTAATTCGTTCCGGTGGTCCGTTCTCTCCTCTTTCACCCTCATCAAGAGGTTCTTTAATTCCACCTCACTTTCTGCCATCAGAGTTGTGTCATCTGCATTTCTGAGGTTGTTGATATTTCTTCTGTCAATCTTAATTCTGGCTTGGGATTCATCCAGTCCAGCCTTTCTTATGATGAATTCTGCATATAAGTTAAATAAGCAGGGAGACAATATACAGTCTTGTCGTACTCCTTTCCCAATTTTGAACCAATCAGTTGTTCCATATCCTGTTCTAACTGTAGCTTCTTGTCCCACATAGAGATTTCTCAGGAGACAGATGAGGTGATCAGGCACTCCCATTTCTTTAAGAATTTGCCATAGTTTGCTGTGGTTGACACAGTCAAAGGCTTTTGCATAGTCAATGAAGCAGAAGTAGATGTTTTTCTGGAACTCTCTAGCTTTCTCCAGCGCACGTTTGCAATTTGGTCTCTGGTTCCTCTGCCCCTTCTAAATCCAGCTTGCACTTCTGGGAGTTCTCAGTCCACATACTGCTTGAGCCTTCCTTGTGGAATTTTAAGCATAATCTTGCTAGCGTGTGAAATGAGTGCAATTGTGCAGTAGTTGGAGCACTCTTTGGCCCTGCCCTTCTTTGGGTTTGTTATGTAGACTGATCTTCTCCAATCCTCTAGCCACTGCTGAGTTTTCCAAATTTGCTAGCATATTGAGTGTAGCACCTTAACAGCATCATCTTTAAAAAAAATTAATATTTCAGCTGGAATGTCATCACTTACACTGACATTGTTATTTGAAGGTTGTTTTCATTGATATATGCACTTTTGTGCACACTTTATATGCAGTTTTAAATTTGGTTGGGGAACTACGTCACGAAATTTGGAGGAGTGTGAATTTTGAAGTATACCCGTGTTCTGGTTTGCAATGGTTCAAGAAGGGCAAATTAAGGAGTTACTCGTTAAAACGCAAACAATGTTTTGTTCTTCCTCCATCTCTCGCTGGAGGTGGAAGAGGCTCAGTCAGAAAGGTGAAAATTGTAAGAGTTGCTATCTGAAGTTATTAAGCCACCCCCTACCAAATCTGCCTTACACCACCACCCACAAATTTCACCCCAAAATTCCTACAAATAACTCACGGAGGCATAGGGTACGAGGATCAAAGCTTTCTCTCCCCTCCTTGCTTCTCTTGGAAATGTCATTCTCTCTGCCAAATTCAATCATTCATATATATGTGTGCACACACACACAGCCTGGGAGTCATTTTGGACTCACAGCTGTCCATGGAGGCGCAGGTTAACTCTGTGTCCAGGGCACCTGGTACGCAGGCTAAGACCCTACCTGCCCGCGGACTGTCTCGCCAGAGTGGTGCATGCTCTAGTTATCTCCCGCTTGGACTACTGTAAAGCGCTCTACGTGGGGCTACCTTTGAAGGTGACCCGGAAACTGCAATTAATCCAGAATGCAGCAGCTAGACTGGTGACTGGGAGTGGCCGCCGGGACCACATAACACCGGTTCTGAGAGATCTGCATTGGCTCCCAGTACGTTTCCGAGCACGATTCAAAGTGTTGGTGCTGACCTTTAAAGCCCTAAACGGCCTCGGTCCTGTATACCTGAAGGAGCATCTCCACCCCCATCGTTCAGCCCGGACACTGAGATCCAGCGCCGAGGGCCTTCTGGCGGTTCCCTCATTGCAAGAAGTGAGGCTACAGGGAACCAGACAGAGGGCCTTCTCGGTAGTGGCACCTGCCCTGTGGAACGCCCTCCCATCAGATGTCAAAGAGATAAACAACTACCTGACATTCAGAAGACATCTTAAGGCAGGGAAGTTTTTAATATGTAACACTGTATTGTTTTTAACACTTGATTGGGAGCCGCCCAGAGTGGCTGGGGAAACTCAGCCAGATGGGCGGGGCATAAATAAATTATTATTATTATTATTATTACACACACACACACTCATCGGCAATCTACAAAGGGCTTGTGTGAGAGACAGGAACCGAAAGCTGTTCTGCTCCTGACCTTGATACATTTGTATAGAATTATTATTGACAACGTTGCTTGAATCACCATCTCACTGGGATATCCTAGGTGTTAGGGGCCTTCCCCATGACCTAGCACAGAGATTTTAATCATGTGTTGCCTTGTTGTTGGACCACAACTCCCATCATCCCTCTCATTGGCTATGCTGATTTGTGTTGGTGGAGTTCATAGGTGACCCCCGAAGAATTAGAAACAGGAGATTGGGTGTACATTTGGTCTCAGATACCTAGATTCCTAGTAGAGCCTGGAAATGGGAGGTCTCTAAATATCTCTCCCAGATGTGGTGGGGATGAAGTGTATGCCCAAATAGTCAATGTACTTCCATACTGGCAAGTCTAAGGCACCAGGGTTATGAAATACATTTGTCCCTCCAACAGAGACTCCAGTCTTTGATGGCTTTAAAAGACAACTGCAAAAATTCATTGAGGACAATGACTACTAGACATGACAGTTGTTCTGCACCTCCATGGTTGAAGAAGAAGAAGAAGAAGAGTTTGGATTTGATATCCCGCTTTATCACTACCCAAAGGAGTCTCAAAGCGGTTAACATTTTCCTTTCCCTTCCTCCCTCACAACAAACACTCTGTGAGGTGAGTGGGGCTGAGCGACTTCAAAGAAGTGTGACTGGCCCAAGGTCACCCAGCAGCTGCATGTGGAGGAGCGGAGACGCGAACCTGGTTCCCCAGATTACGAGACTACCGCTCTTAACCACTACACCACACTGAAGGCTGGAAGCCACGAGAGGAGAGAGGGCTCTTTCTTGCAGGTTTCGTCCGTGGGCATCTGGATGGCCACTGTGAGGCACTGTTATGTGTCATACCCTCCAATAGGCGGTGCTTCAACATTCTCAGAAAAGCTGGAATTTAGTACACATCTAGCCGAAGACAGGGACGCGGGTGGCGCTGTGGGCAAAAGCCTCGGTGCCTAGGGCTTGCCGATCGAAAGGTCGGAGGTTCGAATCCCTGCGGCGGGGTGCACTCCCATTGCTTGGTCCCAGCGCCTGCCAACCTAGCAGTTCGAAAGCACCCCCGGGTGCAAGTAGATAAATAGGGACCGCTTTCTAGCAGGAAGGTAAACGGCGTTTCCGTGTGCGGCTCTGGCTCGCCAGAGCAGCGATGTCACGCTGGCCACGTGACCCGGAAGTGTCTCCGGACAGCGCTGGCCCCCGGCCTCTTAAGTGAGATGGGCGCACAACCCTAGAGTCTGTCAAGACTGGCCTGTACGGGCAGGGGTACCTTTACCTTTACCTAGCCAAAGACACCCGGATTAGGCACAGACAGCCCAAGAAATTTTGTTGATTTTCTGTGGACATTAAGTGCACACCATTCCACATACAGAAGAAAAAAATGGATTAAAGGCTGAATCTTATTTCAGTACAGTGGTACCTCGGGTTACATACGCTTCAGGTTACATACGCTTCAGGTTACAGACTCCGCTAACCCAGAAATAGTACCTCGGGTTAAGAACTTTGCTTCAGGATGAGAACAGAAATCTTGCTCCAGCGGTGTGGCGGCAGCGGGAGGCCCCATTAGCTAAAGTGGTGCTTCAGGTTAAGAACAGTTTCAAGTTAAGAACGGACCTCCGGAACGAATTAAGTACTCAACCCGAGGTACCACTGTACTGGCAATGGAATAGTGTCTCCCATCATTACAGGGAGAGAGAAAGCTAGTTATGGCAATCCATAGGGCTCATGGCACACACAGCTCTCCCATTCAGAAGGGCACAGCCAGGAGGCTTTAGAGCAGTGTTTCTCAACCTGTGGGTCCCCAGATGTTGTTGGACTACAACTCCCATCATTCCTAGCCAGCATGACCAGTGGTCAGGGATGATGGGAGTTGTAGTCCGACAACATTTGGGGACCCGCAGGTTGAGAACCACTGCTTTAGAGGAACAGCCAGGAGATATCTGCTGATGTCCCCCTCCAACACCTGCCACCTGAGGCAGTTGTCTAATGCTAGGGCTGGCCCTGATTCCAAAGACTTCCCAGGGGCATCCAGGTGCCCAGCCTTGGAAGCAGGATGCTTGATTAGATGAATCCGTGGCATGATCCAGAAGGGTTATCATTGAGGTCCGTCCCCCCCATCCCCCGGTTTCCATGAAAAGGAATTCCTCCCTTCTTCCATGCCCCTGTCTCCTGGTTCATGAGGTGGTGAGGGTGGCTATCTTCTTCTCCCTTGAAAAGTGCACAGAGCTGAAGGAGGAAGTTGGAAGAGTGCCGCTCTTTCTCACTTCCTCTTTCAACTCTATGTGCATTTCAAGTTTTCCAGATCCGCCACACTGGATGTGGCTTTCCCCCCAGCTCCCTTGGAAAAAGTGAATTGTGTGTGCACAAACAAATGCTTTCCGTCTGTTGCAGGACTGATCTGGGAGAGTGGCGGTCATTGAAAATCCAATAGCGCCCCCATGGCCTAAAATGGTTCACAAACCTAATATTACCGTATTTTTCGCTCTATAAAACGCACCAGAACATAAGACGCACCTAGTTTTTGGAGGAGGAAAACAAGAAAAAAAATATTTTGAATCTCAGAAGCCAGAACAACAAGAGGGTTCGCTGCGCAGCGAAAGCAGCGATCCCTCTTGCTGTTCTGGCTTCTGGGATAGCTGCGCAGCCTGCATTCGCTCCATAAGACGCACACACATATTTCCCCTTACTTTTTAGGAGGGAAAAAGTGAGTCTTATAGAGCAAAAAATACGGTATATTCCCGTGCAAGGCAAATTGTTGGCTCTTTGGGGGTTTGCAAATTGGCCTTCAAATGCACACATTCTCGTATGATTTGGGACCCTCTGCCCTATGCCAGATCTCCTTCCTTTGATCGATCGCTTTCAGGTACAGCCCCCTTTGCAGCGGAGATTTTTTCCTTTATAGGTGGCTGCTAATGCATTCCAGTCGGGGAAGCAAGTTTGCATGCCAGAAATGTTTTTGCTCTGACTTTCCCCCCCTCCTCATTCTCTCTCCCCTTGAAATACCACAAGGGCAGGGCTTCTCAAAGCATGTCAGAGTCTGTTCCATGAGGTTTTTATTTGGAAATGCCACAAGATGCATTTTTAATGTGTGTGTGTGCGTGTGTGTGCACCAGCGATACTGCCAAATGAAAAACACATGGCTCTAGGAAGCGCCCAGAATGGTATTCTCCTTTGTAAACATTCTCATGAAAAGCCCTGTGCATTTTTAGTTGAAAGGAACAAATTAGTGGCAGGAGGGGATGGGTAAAGGGAAAGGGGATGCTGGAGAAGGAAGCGGGGACACTGCATGAGACTGGAGACAACAGGTGCTGGACCTCCTTCGCCAGCCTGAAGTTGATGGTCATGAAGACATGACAATTGTTCAGCCAGATCCATCCACCCCAACCAGAAGTACTGCTACATCTGGCATTTCCAATATGGGTACCATTGGGTCCTGAGATACCTCCTCCTTTGGTGCCCACCAATGCCTACCCTTCCCCTCTCAACCTTCAGAAAAACGAGTTGTATTTTTCTGTCTTTCTATTTACTTGGTTGCCTGGTTGGGGGTTGCTTTCTTCTGCTCTGGAGAGCAAGACTCGAACCGTCAGGAAGAACTTTCTGACAGTAGGAGCTGTTCGACAGTGACAAGGAGTCCCTCAGGAGGTTGTGGACTCTCCTTCCTTGGAGGTTTTGAAGCAGAAGTTGGATGGAGTGTCTCCACCCCCATTGTTCTACCTGGACACTGAGGTCCAGCTCTGAGGGCCTTCTGGCGGTTCCCTCCCTACGAGAAGCAAAGTTACAGGGAACCAGGCAAAGGGCCTTCTCGGTGGTGGCACCTGCGCTGTGGAACGCCCTCCAGCCAGATGTCAAAGAGAAAAACAACTACCAGACTTTTAGAAAACATCGGAAGGCAGCCCTGTTTAGGGAAGCTTTTAATGTTTGATGTATTAGGGTATTTTAATAGAGTGGTACTTCTGGATGTGAACTGGATCCGTTCCAGAGCCTCGTTCACATCCTGAAGCAAACACAACCTGCGTCTGCGCATGCACGGGTTGCGATATGCTGCTTCTGTGCATGCGCGTGACGTCAGTTTGAGCGTCTGCGCATGTGCGAGCGGCGAAACCCAGAAGTAACACACTCTGTTACTTCCAGGTTACCACGTAGCGTAACCTGAAAGTGCTCAACCTGAAGCACATTTATCCCGAGGTATGACTGTATTTTGTTTGAAGCCACCCAGAGTGGCTGGGGAAGCCCAGCCAGATGGGTGGGGTATAAATAAATAAATTATTATTATTATTATTATTATTATTATTATTATTATTATTATTATTATTTCTGCATTGCAAGGGGCTGGACTGGATGATCCTTGAGGGGGGGGGTTCTCTCCATTTCTATGATCCTATGACTGAAATCACAAATGCAAAAGTGGACCAAGACTCTTAGACAGTGTCCTGAACCCAGTTACTGATGGAGGAGAAAGTGGTTGGTACTTTCTGCGCAATGAAAGCAAAAGCCATGTTTGTTGATGGGGGGAACGCGACTCTGTGTGCGCTGCTGGTGGTGGGGAGATAGAATCTGAAACAAATGTGATTTTTGGCAGAGGCCACGGCTGCGAGGCCACGGCAAGGCTGTCAATGACCTTGGAGGAAGGTTGGACAGAGCACACAGTGGGGGGCGGGGAGAATGGTGCATCCTGGGAGAGATGGGAAAGGTCTTTGGACCACAGGAGAACGACAGGCTTGGAGCAGGGAGGCGGAGGTCCACTGGAGAGCAGGATCACCCGCTAAATTTGGCACTGGGGACTTTGTTACCAGGGGAGGTGCCAATGGAAAGGAGGAGGTTTTGGGGAAATAAATTGGATGGTGGCTGGATGGGGAGGGGGGGTGCACGGAAGAGAGACAGATGGAGGAATGAGAAAGGGAAGGTTAAAACATTTAAAGACGTACGACTTGGCTATAGGATAGCGAGTTTGGAGAGGGGGGGAGTGAGACAGAACCGTAGCCAGAACAGCTGAGAAGGCTCCAAACTGTAAAGTCAAATTGAGGGGGTGGGTTGAATAATTTGCCGCGGTTCAAAGGGGCACGGTGAAGAGGGGTGGGAGGAAATCCAGATGGGAAGGGAGCCAGGGCAAAGGTAGAAGGCGAAAGCTCCCTTCGGTTGTGAAATCAGCTCCTACGGAAAACAGGGGAGGAACCCGAGTGAGCGAGTTTGGGAACGAGGGGAAGGGAAAGGGGGGAGGACTCCTCAGAGCCTCAGGCCGGACCAGCCTCCATCTCCCACCCACCCATTTGAAATTCACGCTTTTGGGAAATGGGGAAAAAGTGTTTCTGAAATAGGGAAGACCAAGTCTGTTTCCTAGACATTTCATAATAGAACCGTCGAGTTGGAAGGGACCCAAAGCGTCATCTAGCCCCATGGGGCCTTCTGAGGAACCTGAACATTGGAATATTCAGGATGGACAATAGGAAATGTTTCTCAACACAGCACATAGTTAAGCTGTAGAATCTGCTCTCGCAAAACATGTGCCAATGCCCATCAGGTTGGGTAGAATTAAAAGGGGATGAGACAAATTCAAGTGGGGTAAGGCTACCAGTGACCTGTGCCGGATTTACGTATCAGCTAAACAAGCTATAGCTTAGGGCCCCACTCTCTTGGGGCCCCCCAAAAAATCCCAAGGGGAAAAAAACTGGATGTACATTTCCAAAATACAGTGGTACCTCTGGTTGCGAACAGGATCCATTCCAGAGCCCCATTCGCAACATGAGCAGAACGCAACCTGTGTCTGCATGTGCACAGGTCTCAATTTGCCACTTCTGCGCATGCACGTGATGTCATTTTCAGCATCTGCGCATGCGCGAGTGGTGAAACATGGAAGTAACCCTTTCCGGTACTTCCGGGTCGCCGCGGGACACAACCTGAAAAGATTTAACCTGAAGCAAACGTAACAAGAGGTATAAGATAAAAAACAAATACTTTGATAAAATACATATTTTATTATGCGCAAATGTCTTCAGATACCTATGAGGTCCATAAATTACCATATAACATATATTCAACACAAAAAACAGGGACAATTTGTTGTTGACAAAGGACAGCTGGACATATCAAGGGCCCCATTACCTTCAGTAGCTTAGGGCCTCATCAAACCTAAATCCAGCCCTGCCAGTGACTACCAGTCATTATGGCTATGTTCTGCCTTCTGTGGTGGAGGCAGTAAGGTAAAGGTAAAGGACCCCTGACCATTAGGTCCAGTCGTGGCCGACTCTGGGGTTGCGGCGCTCATCTCGCTTTATTGGCCGAGGGAGCCGGCGTACAGCTTCCGGGTCATGTGGCCAGCATGACTAAGCTGCTTCTGGCGAACCAGAGCAGTGCACTGAAACGCCGTTTAACATCCCACCGGAGCGATACCTATTTATCTACTTGCACTTTGATGTGCTTTTGAACTGCTATGTGGGCAGGAGCAAGGACCAAACAACGGGTGCTCACCCCGTCGCGGGGATTCAAACCACCAACCTTCTGATCAGCAAGTTCTAGGCTCTGTGGTTTAACCCACAGTGCCACCCGCGTCCGGTGGAGGCAGTAGGCCTCTCAATAACAGGTGCTGTGAGTTATGAGTCCTGCTTGCTTTCTGGTCCTCCTTGCAGACTTCCCAGAAGCACCTGGTTGGCCACTGCAAGAACCTGGTCTTCCTTTGGCCTGATTCAGCAGGACTTGTCTTTGTTGGGATACTGCCGGGAAGACGGGGGCATCAGGCAGGCCCCCAGTTGGCTCCAACCATCGGTCTCCCTTGGAACAGCATCAATTAGCGACATGAGCCTCAGATATGTTTAGATACTCGTGCACGCTCTATCAGCAGAGTGTGTAAATCTTCTCACAGCAGAAGAGGTGGACAGAGAAATGTGTAAGCATAATGTACAGCATTTATTCAGCACAGTTCAGGAACAGAGGAAAACATGTCTGCTTCCCTTTGTCTTCAGCAAAAACAGCAATAACACAAAAGCTATATACAAAAGGAAGTTCCCAGCAAGTGCTGGAAGTAAACAGGCATGTGACACAACAGTCATGCCTGCTCCTTTTAAGATGGAACCATTCTGAGCAGGTTGCCCACAAAGAACAATGGAGGATTAAAGAATAAAGATTTAAAGAACAAGGAAGAAAATACAGAAGGGAAGGGAAGTTAGTCTATGCACCAGGGATCTATGCACAAAGGGTGGCTAGATCAGGATTTACTGGTTGATCTTGGGATGATCTACAGTAGATCTCCAAGGGTATCTGACTCATGACTATTTTTGTTACTATCTAAACTGTAATCCCATCATTTAATGCTCTTTCCCACCTTCTGTATGCACAGTTGTCCTAGTTTCTGCACTTGCATGCTTCGCTCATAGTTGCACTGCATTGTGGATTTTGTAGTCTTAAAGATGCCTTCGCTGTCAGTACATCCCCTGCATAATGTCACGAAAACACAGGACGTGACCTTCCCTTCATCTGCTGCTGAAAATAATGCAGCCCTTACTGGACAAACATGTAACAGATGAGAAAAATGCAGTCCCCGTCATCCAAAAAGTCTGACCACCATTTTTTTTAAAAACCCCACAATCCTGTGCATTCACAAGACCTCTCATTCTTATGAGAGATGAGAGGGTTTCCCTTGCTCCAAATGCCTTCATTGTTCCTTTGCTACATTCTGCCCATTACTCCTCCTGAATTCTGGTTTTGCTAGGAGCACATCTAAAATTACTTCCAGAAGTCGAGTAGTAGATGCCGTTTCCTACAGCTTTCAATTTCTTCAGCTCATTTGTAATTTTTTCACCTCTTTCCAAAGCACACAAAGGCATTGATAAAACATGGCAAAGAAGCGATCTTGATGTGGTCTTGTGAACGATGGCATTGAGAGTATTTTTATGTGGTGTTCTACTGACGCATAAGAATATAAAAGACTAAGAAAGAGCCTCGCTGCTGCATCAGACCAGAGAACCGTCTGGTCCAGCGTCCTCTTCCAATAGGGGCCAACGAGATGCCTACGGGAAGCTCACAACAGCACTCTGTCTGCTGGTGTTCCTCAGCAACTAGTATTTGGAGGCATATGGCATTGGAGGGGCAACACAGTCATCTAAAGGTAAGGTAAGGTAAAGAACCCCTGGATGGTTAAGTCCAGTCAAAGGCGCCTATGGGTTTGTGGCGCTCATCTCGCTTTCAGGCCGAGGGAGCCAGCGTTTGTCCACAGTTTTCCAGGTCATGCGGCCAGCATGACTAAACTCTTACTGGCGCACAGAGGACAAGTGCCAGAGCACACGGAAACACCATTTACCTTCCCACCGCAGCTGTACCTAGTTATCTACTTGCACTGGCATGCTTTCAAACTGCTAGGTTGGCAGGAGCTGGGACAGAGCAGCAGGAGCTCACCCCATCATGGGGATTCAAACCGCCGACCTTCCGATCAGCAATCCCAAGAGGCTCAGTGGTTTAGACCACAGGGCCACCCGCGTCCCTACAGTCATCAAGGCTAATAGCCATTGATACAGTAGCTTGATTCTCCATGAATTTGCCTACCCCCCTTTTAAAGCCATGCAACTTGGTGGTCACCACTCCTTCTTGTGGCAGTGAGTTCCACAGCTCAATGAGGCACTGTGCCAGGAAGAATTCCTTCCCTTTTTCCTGTCCCAAATCTCCCACCATTCGCCTTCAGTGGATAACCCTGTTGGGTTCTGTTATTATGAGGGAAGGATAAAAACTTCATGCTATGCTCCCCTCACCTTCCCTCTAAAACTAATAGTGCCAAACAAAGGAAAAACCTTTTCATGAAATGGTTGTTGCTTCAGCTGCTGCATTTTGGCCGTCCTTTTTGACATTTTTCTTCATTAGCCATTTTGAGATGCAGTGGCCAGGGCTGGACACAATATTTCAAGTGTAGTCTCACCACAGAGGCCTGACAAGGTGGTATTTTTATACGTTTATATTTTCGATCCTTTTCCAGATTCATCTAAAACAGGGAATTTGCCTTACTTACGAATCGTTGCGCACTGGGTCAAAGTTTTTGAGCTGTATCCATCACAACCCCAAGATGTCTTTCCTGAGCAGTCACTCAGGCCACATCACTTAGGGGTATTGGGGTCTTTTGCTTCAGTGTGCTTCAGTGTGAACCACCTGACACTTATTTACATCGAACCACATCCACCATTTTAATATCTACTCACCTTGTCTTTGAGAGATCCTTCTGGGTCTCCTCTCAATCCCTTATTGTTTTAACACCTCCCCCCCCCCAATGTTACACCACTAGCAGACTTGGCTATCTCACTGCTCAGCCCCTAATTCCAGTTTACAGTGGTACCTCAGGTTACATACGCTTCAGGTTACATACGCTTCAGGTTACAGACTCCGCTAACCCAGAAATAGTGCTTCAGGTTAAGAACTTTGCTTCAGGATGAGAGCAGAAATTGTGCTCCGGCGGCGTGGCGGCAGCAGGAGGCCCCATTAGCTAAAGTGGTGTTTCAGGTTAAGAACAGTTTCAGGTTAAGAACAGACCTCCAGAATGAATTAAGTTCTTAACCTGAGGTACCACTGTATTTATGAACAAGAGAAATAGCAAAGGTCCCTTGGGAGATACACGAAGGACCATGGGATGCAGGAGACGCTGTGGTCTAAACCACTGACCCTCTTGGGCTTGCTGATCAGAAGGTTGGAGGTTCGAATCCCCACAACGGAGTGAGCTCCCGTTGCTCTGTCCCTGCTCCTGCCAACCTAGCAGTTCGAAAGCATGCCAGTGCAAGTAGATAAATAGGTACCGCTCTGGTGGGAAGGTAAATGGTGTTTCCATGTGCTCTGGTTTCCATCACGGTGTCCTGTTGCACCATAAGCGGTTTAGTCCTGCTGGCCACATGACCCAGAAAGCTGTCTGTGGACAAACGCCGACTCCCTTGGCCTGAAAGCGAGATGAGTGCTGCAACCCCATAGTCGCCCCATAGTCGCCTTTGACTTAAACCGTCCAGGGGCCCTTTGCCTTTTACCTTTTACAAGGCAGCGCGCCTTCCCCTCTGTTCCCGGACCTGTCCTGAAGGCTTGCGGTGGGAGGAGGGCTTTCCTCTGTTCCCGGACCTGTCCTGAAGGCTTGCGGTGGGGAGAAAAGCCCTTCTCCACACCGCCAGCCCGGCAAGCGGTTTCCATAGGAACGCATTAATTGATTTTCAATACATTCCTATGGGAAACCGTGCTTCGCAAGACAAAAAACTCGCAAGAAGAAAAAACTCGCAGAACGAATTAATTTCGTCTTGCGAGGTACCACTGTACTTCTTATGTGTGTGTAATACTGATGTATGGAAGTGAGAGCTGGACCATAAAGAAGGCTGATTACTGAAGAACTGATGCTTTGAATTATGGTGCTGGAGGAGACTCTTGAGAGTCCCATGGACTGCAAGAAGATCAAACCTCTCCATTCTGAAGGAAATCAGCCCTGAGTGCTCACTGGAAGGACAGATCCTGAAGCTGAGGCTCCAATACTTTGGCCACCTCATGAGAAGAGAAGACTCCCTGGAAAAGACCCTGATGTTGGGAAAGATGGAGGGCACAAGGAGAAGGGGACGGCAGAGGACGAGAAGGTTGGACAGTGTTCTCGAAGCTACCAGCATGAGTTTGACCAAACTGCGGGAGGCCGTGGAAGACAGGAGTGCCTGGCGTGCTCTGGTCCAGGGGGTCATGAAGAGTCGGACATGACTAAACGACTAAACAACAACAACAAATTACTGATGCTCATATACTCTCCTGTATCAGGAATGGATAAATCTGTGGCCGTCCATGTTTTGCCAGACTACAGTTCCCATCATCCCTGGCTATTGACCATGGATGTTGTAGTCCAACAAGATCTGAAGGGCAATAGGTTCCCAATCCCTGCCTTATATGGGGTAGGAAACGGCAGGTGCCCACTTCTCTGCACAATGAAAAATGGAACTGTGTGTGGCTGTCGGTTACAAGGTGGTGCTGATAATGCCGAGGTTGCAGGTTCGATTCCCGTATGGAACAGCTGCATTGCAGGGGGTTGGTCTAGATGATCCTCAGGGTCCCTTTCCAACTGTACGATTCTACGGTTCTATGGTTCTTAGTGCATCAGTTCCACTGGAAACAAATGGATAAACTCAGAGGAGCATTCACATCCCCATTGTGAGTGGCTTTCAGCACTGAAGTGGGCGTTGCTAGGATTGGACACACAAGCCCTTGGACATCATGTGAATTAACCAGCCCCAGCCTTCCCCAACCTGGTGCCCTCCGAATGTTGTTAGATTCTAATTCCCACCCCCGCCAGCATGACAAATGGCCTGGGGTTATGGGAGTTATAGTTCACCAACACTGGGAGGGCACCCTGTTTGAGGAAGGCTGCTCAGAACTACCTGTTGGCTGGTGCAACCCATACAGTTTTTCCTCTCTTCTTATAGACCTGCTGTCTCCCCTCCATCGGTTTATGGATTAGTGGCTTCCAGGCAGAGCTGGAGATATGACACTTCTCCCTTTACTGAGTAATCACCATGTTCCAGACTATGAAAATAATTTAAAGCAGGAGGTATTTTGACTCCCCTCTCCTCCCTCCACCCCCACCCCTCTTTTCATGTAATAAATGGGAAACATGTTATCCAGCACAATGGAAAAATGCTCAAGCCACGCTCAGCTCCCTAAGCACAGGACCTCCTCCTTTCCTCCTTTCTCTCCCCCCCCTTCTTTGTCGAATAATAATAATAATTTAACCATAACCATCAAACTGGAAAATGAATAAATGTCAGGTTCATTTCAATAAATCTGCACACGAGTGAGAATAGCGATCGTAATGAAAGCTTTTCACGACATATGTTTGGACGGAAGACAGCGGGGATTTTTCTTTCCCCCCTTTTAAAACCCTGAGCATGTGTTTTCATGAGACAGGCCTGCCTGGATGTATTTAAGGGGGGGGGGAGAGCCATAAGGATGAGATGGGGCCAAAGCATGGTCCATTTTCCTCTCCAGCACTTCAAACTGTCAAGCATAATGACCTCACACATGGATATATATATGTCTCTCTAAATCGGAGATGAGCTCTGCTCAGTTGAATTGCTGGGCCGCCCTGACACACTTCCGTTTGGACCGGTGGTCCTTGCCTAGTCTGTGTTAGAAGATTCTGCTGGATCAGGCCATTGGTCTCTCCATCCCACCATCCTGTTCACACATAGGCCAACCAGATACCCATAGCTGTCAACTTTCAGATTTGAAAATAAGGGATCAGCAGTCTCTCCTGTCCCGGGGACAGTCTATGGGATATCCAACAATCCGGGATAGCAGTGGGAAGCAGCAGGAAACAGTGCTGGAATAAGGGAATTTCCCGCAAAAAAAGGGAAGGTTGACAGCTATGATACCCATGGGGGATACCCATGGGGACCCTGCAAGTAGGAACTGAAGATAACAGTGCTCTCCCATCCTGTGGATAGTCTTTAGCATCCTACCTCTGTTGTTCCCCAAGGGGTGTTAAACCACAGAGCCTAGGACTTGCTGATCAGAAGGTCGGCGGTTTGAATCCCTGTGACAGGCTGAGCTCCCGTTGCTCGGTCCCTGCTCCTGCCCACCTAGCAGTTCAAAAGCAAGTGCAAGTAGATAAATAGTTCCCGCTCCAGCGGGAAGGTAAACGACGCTTTCGTGCGCTGCTCTGGTTCGCCAGAAGCGGCTTAGTCATGCTGGCCACATGACCCGGAAGCTGTACGCTGGCTCCCTCGGCCAGTAAAGCGAGATGAGCGCCGCAACCCCAGAGTCGGCCATGACTGGACCTAATGGTCAGGGGTCCCTTTACCTTTATCTGCAGGCAGCAACATCACCTTGCCGACAAAGGTCCGTATAGTTCAAGCTATGGTTTTCCCAGTAGTGATGTATGGAAGTGAGAGCTGGACCATAAAGAAGGCTGATCGCCGAAGAATGGATGCTGTTGAATTATGGTGCTGGAGGAGACTCTTGAGAGTCTCATGGACTGCAAGAAAATCAAACCTCTCCATTCTTAAAGAAATCAGCCCTGAGTGCTCACTGGAAGGACAGATCCTGAAGCTGAGGCTCCAATCCTTTGGCCACCTCATGAGAAGAGAAGACTCCCTGGAAAAGACCCTGATGTTGGGAAAGATGGAGGGCACAAGGAGAAGGGGACGACAGAGGACGAGATGGTTGGACAGTGTTCTCGAAGCTACCAGCATGTTTTTGACCAAACTGCGGGAGGCAGTGGAAGACAGGAGTGCCTGGCATGCTCTGGTCCATAGGGTCACGAAGAGTCAGACGCGACTAAACAACAACAACAATCTGCAGGCAGGGCCTGAACACAACAGCAAGAGCATCTTCCCTGGCTGGATGTCACTGGAATGGAGTTGGGACAATGACTGAGCTTCCTGGACCTAATAACAGCCAAAGAGGGCAACAGACATGGAAAGGCATGGGTTTTCCGGAACATGGCTAAGGAGACTCATGAAATGCTTCACGCTTTCCCACCTACCACGTAAAAATACGTCAGGACCACTTAGAGCCGAAATGCGACATTTGCACGCACGCCTCTCATCTGCCTCTCCATCACCGCCTCGCTCGGTCCTGGAGGCTGACGGCGCGTCTCCTGAAACTCATTTCTGCGCCGCGTTTCAACAAGCCAGAGGCCCGTAATGCCTTCCAGATGTTTTATCACCCGACGTGTGATGTACACTTTGCTCAAATTCCTCCTCCGTGCCTGGATCCCTTCTCTCTCTCCCCCCCTTCCCAGATCTCTCATTTGCAGGATTACATGTGCCCCTAATCTTTAGGTTCACAGCAAATGGAAAGTATTTTGCTCAGCTGCTCCTCCGCCCTAGCTATTTCCCATCACTGATGTAACACCGGGCCAAGTTAAGGATAGGACAGGCTTGGCCACCAAAGCCCCACCCCTTGAGCACATTACGTTTTGCCCCAGATAAATTGGTTCCCCCCCCCCCCAGAAAAAAGGAAAAGAAAAACCTTTAGGGACCATCTTGGTCCAGGAAACATATGTTTCCACATCATCAGTGATGGCAGGACATGATCCAGACACTCACTGGCCTGCACAGTGGTACCTAGGGTGGTGTGAACTCCTGCAACCCACAGAATCAATGGGGGAACAGCACAAGAGTGGGGGACCTTTGGCCCTCCAGATGTTGTTGAATGACAACTCCCAGCAGCCCTTGCAAGCATGGCCAATGGCCAGGGAGGATGGGAGGTGTGGCTCAGAAACATCTGGAGGGGCAAGGGTTTGGGACTAGCGCAATTTCCCAGTGTCCCTCACCTGGTCCACAACCAGGCCTTTAGCCTTTATGCGGGTGGCGCTGTGGGTTAAACCACAGAGCCTAGGACTTGCTGAGCAGAAGGTCGGCAGTTCGAATCCCTGCGATGGGGTGAGCTCCCATTGCTCAGTCCCTGCTCCTGCCAACCTAGCAGTTCAAAAGCACGTCAAAGTGCAAGTAGATAAATAGGTACCGCTCCAGCGGGAAGGTCAATGGCGTTTCCGTGTGCTGCTCTTGTTCGCCAGAAGCGGCTTAGTCATGCTGGCCACATGACCCAGAAGCTGTACGCCGGCTTCCTCAGCCAATAAAGCGAGATGAGCGCCACAACCCCAGAGTCGGTCACGACTGGACCTAATGGTCAGGGGTCCCTTTACCTTTATCTGTGGCCTTTTAGAAATGGGTGGGATGTTTTCAATGCGTTTCTCTCTCCTGTTGGTTTTAATGGGGTTTTCTGTCTCTTTTTTGTGTGGTTGGAAGCAGTGCCTTTTTTTCTGGGGGGATGCAGGGGTACGCATACCCCTAAACATTTTGTGAATCTAAGTTTGGACTCATTGAGGGGCAGTATTTCAATATGAGTAGGAAAATGAGAGTACCCCTAAACATTTTTTTAAGAAAAAAAGCACTGGTTGGAAGTATCTTTGGGTTGCCCAGGGTAAGATATAGTGACAATGGCAGTAATGATAATGATAGTTTCTTTAAGAGTAGCCTATTCTTCTGATAGTAAATTGTCTTTTTTAAAATTTAAGTAATTAAAATTAAAGTTTTCAAATACAGTGGTACCTTGATTAAAGAACAGCTTAGTTTATGAACAACGTGGATTAAGAATGCTGCAAACTCGGAAGTAGGTATTTTGGTTTGTGAACTTTGCCTTGGAAGCAGAACATGTTGAGTGTGTTCCATTTGTAAATCGAGTCCCCCGCTGCTATGGGAAAGCATGCCTTGGTTTAAGAATGCTTTGGTTTAAGAACAGACTTCCAGAGCGGATTAAGTTCATAAACCAAGGTACCACTGTATACATTTCCACCATTAAATATCCACCACTGTAGTAATACTTTTGTCGACTTCCCTTCTGGCCCTTCCATGGTTCTTTTAATTTCCCCATAATTTCTACATATTCTAATAAAACCATTTAGTTTAATTTCCCCCCAGTCCTGTTTCCTTATCTGTCATGGATTGGCTGGGGTTGAACTAGATGACCCACCCAATTCTACAATTCTAGTCATTGTGGTGACTAGCCATAATGGCTCTGCAATGGTTCTGAATGGTTTCTGGAAACCTCAGGAGGGGCCAGAGCTCTTGCGCTTGGATCCTGGGGGGATGACCATAGAGCTCAGAGGTAGAGCGTCTCCTTTGCGCTCAATGCCTTCCTGTCAGTCAGGCTTGGCTATGTGATGTCATCACTGAGGGCAAGGGATAGCTGGGAGTCATCAACATGAACTGAGTGAAACAGGGTTGCTTGGCGTGCTGGTATAAACGGATCTGTTTTTCCACACAGCCAAAAACGGTTGCAAACAAAGAACCCCAGTGGATTGACTCAGGACTTCTCTGGTCAATGCCCTTCTTGCAGTCTCCCTTGGCCACTTCAATCTGTGCAAGTCAAGATTTTGGTTTCCCCTCTCTACGAAACTGTTATAGTAATTCATCAGACGCTTCTCCCTTCACTCCCCCGCCATCGACTGGTCCAAACTTCTCAGCTCATCGTTTTTCTCTTCTCTTGACCTCCCAGAAACTAAAACTGTTTAGAATTTCACTTCAGTAAATCAAATTATGGTTTAGGCTGGTCCCACTATTCCGCTTCAGGTTTTAACACCGTAGTTGGACACACTCAATGCCCACAACCTATATATCCGCAGAGTTATTCATAGTAAGAAACAGAAGCATGAATTGTATTGGGTGGCGAGTCGAGCCAAAATTGCTCAGCTTTTTATGGATATTTTTTTCAGCGGTGCTGGAAAATGAATTCTCCTCCTGCACTATTGGGGGTGATATTTCAGCCCCTATTGCAAAAACAGCAAGGGTGGGGGTAACCTTTGGCCCCAGCAAGTATGGCCAATGGTCAAGGATGATGGAAGCTGTGGTTCAGCAGCATCTGGAGGGCCATATCTGACTGAGCACATAAATGTTTTGAATCACTCCATTGATGCTGTGATCCCTGATTGAGTGGGATCATCCACGTGACTCATTCAGGGTAGAGGAAGAGGGATTAACCTGAAAATATTTGATATATATTCATGTCCCAGTTGTTGTTGTTGTTTAGTCATTTAGTCGTAACTGACTCTTTGTGACCCCATGGACCAGAGCACGCCAGGCACTTCAGTCTTCCACTGCCTCCCGCAGTTTGGTCAAACTCATGCTGGTGGCTTCGAGAACACTGTCCCACCATCTCGTCCTCTGTCGTCCCCTTCTCCTTGTGCCCTCCATCTTTCCCAACATCAGGGTCTTTTCCAGGGAGTCTTCTCTTCTCCTGAGGTGGCCAAAGTCTTGGAGCCTCAGCTTCAGGACCTGTCCTTCCAGTGAGCACTCAGGGCTGATTTCCTTAAGAATGGATAGGTTTGGGACTCTCAAGAGTCTCCTCCAGCACCATAATTCAAAAGTATCAATTCTTCGGCGATCAGCCTTCTTTATGGGAAGAAACAATAGGTCTGAGCAACCTTGGTGGGTAGCTGATGGGTTTCAAACCCTCCATGAGTTAGGGCCTTCCCCTGTATGCGAAGACAGACTCTGGAGGATTGAGAGAATGAGACCAATAGTGCATCCAATGGTCAAGAAGGTAGTTTCTGCATGTGCCATAGAGGGAAGTGAGGGGCAGATAGGATTCATCCACCTGGGAAAGGAGCCCATCTAGGAGAAGGAAAACTGTGATGCTAAACCTCCACTGCCTTTGGAGATATCTTTGTGAGAAGAAAAGGCTATGGAGTAAACCCTACACAAATTTGGAATGGAGTCTGTAAGGCGGTTGAATGGGGCCTTGTGTGCCTCATTCTGGCAACTCCCGCAGCCAAGCTGGTGTCAAATGCCTTGCTCTTGTTGTCTTGTTGTCTTGGCAGCCCAATACTTCCATACACACAGCCCAGACTTGTGCCCCACGAGGTCATTTTGGTGCTACTAACGCAATGGTTTGACCTCACCCCTGGAGGCACACTCCATTGTCACTCAGGACAGATGGGTGCCAACAACAACCACGGTGGATGGTGGCATTTCTGCCATAGCCAAACTGCTGCTTTCTCTCCCCAAAATTGAAACTGAAAATTAAAAAAAAAGCGATGCAAGGTAAGGCTGCATAAATGGGCAGTTATGGAAATCAAATTAGCCCTGTTTCCCTAGGAATTTGCCAACCAATTTTCCAAACTAGTCAATGGCATCTTAATTTGCAATGCTAACATATCGCAGTTCATAACTTGGAATCTGCTGTTAATTTTTGTACCTTTTTTAGCTTAGGCACATAGAAAGTCAGACCTTGAGTTCAAGCCTTTAAAGGTTAAAATAAAATAAAATAAAGCAGCAGTTTGAGTCAAGCATGGAAGGAAATGGGCAATTAATGGAACTTGGGCTGAATACATCCCTTCTTCCTAACTCCTGTTAGGAGAGATGCGGCAATATTCTGCACCAGTTGAAGCGTCTGAAACATCTTCAAGGGCAGCCCCATGTAGAGCATATTGCTGTAGTTAAGCCTGGAAGCTACAAAAGTGTGGATTTGTGCAGCAAAGCAAGAGGAGACATGTTAGACAACACAAATTAGTTCTGAAAAGGAGTCAGTGACAAGCTCTGGAAATAACAGGTTTCGGAGAGACAGATTGAACTAAAACGTGATCTCCCTCCTGCATTCCTTACATCAGACCTTGTCTGTGAGGACAGGAAGACTCCAAAGCAATATAGATCATGATTGCAACATAAAAAACACACACATAGTTCGCACATTAAATTGTTGCAGGAACTTGCCTGTCCTGTTGTTGACTGGGTGTGTTTGAGCGCCCCGTGTAACACTTCATCAATTCAAGGGGTGATGAAGGACTTTCTGTAAGGCGGGGGAGAAAAACCCAAAACAAGACAAAGTCCACGAATCCTTTGGGCAGAAATGCACAGTGTAAGAAAGCTGGGTTGATGCTGAAAACAATGGTCAAGTCAGATGTTAGGCAACCTGGTGCCCTCGAAATGTTTTGGACTGATCAGCCAGCGAGGCTAAACTGTGGTCCAGAACTCCTAGAGGTGCCAGACTGGTAAAGTCTCGGTTAAGTCCTGTGTCCCCTTCCAAAAGGCATAGGACAACTTAACCAAATCAGAAAATAACCAGGAAATGCTTGGTCCCTGCTCCTGCCAACCTAGCAGTTCGAAAGCACGTCAAAGTGCAAGTAGATAAATAGGTACCGCTCCAGTGGGAAGGTAAACGGTGTTTCCATGCGCTGCTCTGGTTCGCCAGAAGCGGCTTAGTCATGCTGGCCACATGACCCGGAAGCTGTACGCCGGATCCCTTGGCCAATAAAGCGAGATGAGCGCCGCAACCCCAGAGTCAGCCACGAC
>JAXCMG010000017.1:2107060-2142246 GCA_034642415.1 Podarcis siculus | reverse complement strand
GTCATGGACGACTCTGGGGTTGCAGCACTCATCTCGCTCTATAGGCCGAGGGAGCCGGCGTTTGTCCACAGACAGCTTCCGGGTCATGTGGCTAGCATGACTAAGTTGCTTCTGGCAAACCAGAGCAGCACACAGAAACGCCATTGACCTTCCCGCCGGAGTGGTACCTATTTATCTACTTGCACTTGACCTGCTTTTGAACTGCTAGGTTGGCAGGAGCAGCGACTGAGCAACAGGAGCTCACCCCCTCGTGGGGATTTGAACCACCAACCTTCTGATTGGCAATTCCGAGGCTCAGTAGTTTAGACCACAGTGCCACCCGTGTTCTAAGCAGGAAATAACTATCCACAAATATCAGGTGAATAGCTGACAAAGGTGAATATTCAGTGAACATTCAATATAAAATGGATAGGGTGCTACTGAACGCTCAGGCGTCAACATTTTTGACAGAAAAGGAGTTTATTTAGCTCGTCAATGTTCTCCAACCCTCCACCTCTTCTTTTCTCTTGTCCAACAGTTGACTTCCTGGTGTTTCCTGTCCTGAATAGTGAATCTGCCCTCATGCTGAATTAGATTTGTTTGTCGTCTGTGGATTGGCTGCGCGACTGCATCGCCAGAAGAGCATTCTGAACAACAACAGGGCCAAAAGTAGCAGGTAATTTAAGGCTGCAAAGAGACTCACTCTGGGGCATGATTGCTTCCTGAACTCTAGGTGCACAGAGTCATGAAGATCATGTATGCATTATTTGGCTGGAGAACAGCATTACAGAATCTGGAGAAGCATGGATTTCAAAGGAAGTTTGTGTTGTGGTTTGCTTGTCCTTTGGAAAAATGTGAATTAAGGAAGATTCAGAATCGAATTTCTTCCCCACCCCCAATGGCATTCCTGCTATACTCAAGATGCACCATGCAATATCACACCCACCAACATTTTGCAGCAGGAAATCGTCCTGAGATTCCTGCATTGCAGGGCGTTGGACTAGATGACCCTCAGGGTCCATTCCAACAGGAGACACTTAATCTCAAGGTTGGGCAAAAGATACCAGCAGTGCAGGGGGCTGGATTGCATGGCCCTCAAGATCCCTTCCAACTCTACAGTTGGAACTCTACAACCCTCCCTGCCCGCAGATTGTCTCACCAGAGTGGTGCATTCTCTAGTTATCTCCCGCTTGGACTACTGCAATGCGCTCTGTGTGGGGCTACCTTTGAAGGTGATCTGGAAACTACAACTAATCCAGAATGCGGCAGCTAGACTGGTGACTAGGAGTGGCCGCTAGGACCATATAACACTGGTCCTGAAAGACCTACATTGGCTCCCAGTACGTTTCAAAGCACAATTCAAAGTGTTGGTGCTGACCTTGAAAGCCCTAAATGGCCTTGGCCCAGTAGACCTGAAGGAGCGTCTCCACCCCCATTGTTCAGCCCAGGCACTGAGGTCCCGCTCCAAGGGCCTTCTGGCGGTTCCCTCCCTCCTTGCGAGAAGTGAGGTTACTGGGAACAAGGCAGAGGGTCTTCTTGGTAGTGGCACCCGCCCTGTGGAACACCCTCCCATCAGATGTCAAGGAAATAAACAACTATCTGACTTTTAGAAAATATCTGAAGGCAGCTCTGTTCAGGGAAGTTTTTAATGTTTGATGTTTTATTGTATTTTTAATACTCTTTAGGGAGCCTCCCAGAGTGGCTGGGGAAACCCAGCCAGATGGGCGGGGTATAAATAAATTATTATTATTATTATTATTATTATTATTATTACTACTACAATTCTATGAGTCTGCAGTTCTATGATGCTATGTGTTGCTCCACCCACTTTTCCTTCTGGCCACGCCCACACCTGGCATGTGGGCCCTGGAAAGTTGTCCAGAAAGGAGTGTGACCCCAGGGATGGAAAAGTTTCCCCATCCCTCTGCTAAGCAGGCATCACCTACATTGAATCCCATAACATCGCTCTGTGATCCCCATCTGTAGAGTTGGAGTCGTCTTTCAGTCTGTTTCCTTGTTGTCAGAAGACTCCCTGGTCCTGCACTTTGCCAGCAATACTGTCCCTCTTTGGAGTCCGTGCTACACCTCCATTTATAGGACGGCCACATTGTTCTTCTGAAGGTCTATGGCTTGTGGGCTTTGCTAAGTGTGGCGCACTGAGCCAGTTTCCCTGACGCAACCCTCCCTCCCTCCCTCTCCCTCCCAGCCCTATGATTTCACGAAATGGATGACTGACACCCAGGCATCCAGGGCTTGGGTCTCCCCCCTCCGTATGTCTCTCCCCCCCAAAAAAAGCCTGAATTAATATTTGTTGTTTCTCTACACACATCTGATAGCGATCAAAGCCGAAACACTTTCCATCCATGTGTTCGACCAAACGCCACATCCTCCTAGCGCACCCTTTCAAAAATCTTTGAAGTTGAAATCTTTGAAAGAAGTAAAAAACAGAGAGAGAGAAAAACACTCTGGAGATGTTTGGATTGTTGCCGGACTTTTCCCACCCCCTCTTTTCTTTCTTTTTTTGCGCTGCCCTCGTTGTCATCTCCGTGCTCACTTTTCCTGACGATGAAACTGTTTGAAATGCGGCGGAGAGGGGCGTATCAAGATTTGTCCTGTTTTTCTCCCGGCGTTTGCCAAGCCTCTCCAGATACGGAATTTGCACATGTTCAAAGCAGGAATAAACTATTAACATTTTTTCCCCTTCGACTCTTGGAGCGGGATGAAGGCGACAGCGCTAGGAGCATGGCAGGGCATCCTCTCCAGCCATCATGCGGAAGCGATTACGCAGGAACGCTTAACAGGGACCATTCCCCTCCGCTCAGACGCAATAAAAAAAGAAAAGGAAAAAGACACAGGCAACATGGACAGGCTGCTTCCATCATGGGACTGATTCTCTCTCCAGCATTGTTAAAAGAAGTAAAGGAGGATGGGATGAGAGTGAGAGGCGTCCTATTTGATTTCTTTTTTTAAGGGGAATGTAGTGATGTATGGAAGTGAGAGCTGGACCATAAAGAAGGCTGATCGCCAAAAAATTGATGCTTTTGAATTATGGTGCTGGAGGAGACGCTTGAGAGTCCCATGGACTGCAAGAAGATCAAACCGATCCATTCTGAAGGAAATCAGCCCTGAGTGCTCACTGGAAGGACAGATCCTGAAGCTCAGGCTCCAATACTTGGGCAACCTCATGAGAAGAGAAGACTCCCTGGAAAAGACCCTGATGTTGGGAAAGATGGAGGACACAAGGAGAAGGGGGCGACAGAGGACGAGATGGTTGGGCAGTGTTCTCGAAGCTACCAGCATGAGTTTGACCAAACTGCGGGAGGCAGTGGAAGACAGGAGTGCCTGGCGTGCTCTGGTCCAGGGGGTCACGAAGAGTCGGACACGATTAAACGACTAAACAACAACAATAGGAAAGTTGGCAGCCAGGGGGCCACTTCAGAACACAGGAAGATAAGAAGAGACCTGCAGGATCAGGCCAATGGCCCCTTTAGTCCAGCATTCTGGTCTCACAGTGGCCAACCACTGTGGGGAACCAGCAATCAGGATTCGAACCCAAGAGCAACTCACCCCTCCTGTGGTTTCCAGCAATTCAGAAGCATTCCAGCCTTCAGCTGTGGATGCTGAGCAGAGCCAATTTGAGTAGTAGCCATCGCTAGCCCTCTCCTCTTTGAATTTGTCTCATCCTCTTTTAAAGCCATCCATCCAGACTTTAAAAAAATAATAATTAAAAAGCCATTCTTAAGATATGGTGGGAAATAAGGCATCTAGGTTGGTGGCCATCGCTGCCTCCTGTGGAGGTGAGTTCCATGGTTATACTAACATGGGAGCCAGCTCCTATGGTCTGAGGTCCCTTCGCTATCCACTGCACCACACTCCCTCTGCTTTATTGCAGCTAACAGGTTACAGCGATAGCATCTGGAACCTGGCATGATCCCCTCTCATAGCTGTCAACTTACAGATTTGACAATAAGGTACCAGCAGCCTCGAAAATAAGGGATCAGCAGCCAAAATAAGGGATTTTGCGGGCACAGGTATGTTCAACTTCTGAGCCCCTCCGAGCCAAAGGCAGAAAGCCCAGCCAGCAGCCAAACGAAACCTCAAGTGGTGGTTCCCACAGCGCAGCAACCCGGCAAAGGGGATGCAGCAAGGAAAACCACTGTCACCTCTCCGCTGGGAAGCGCTGAGCAAAGGCGAGTCCCCAGGCAACGCAGCCGATTTGATCGGCACAAGGCATGCAAGCTCCACCCCCCAGTCGTTCTTAGACTCCTTATTGGGTGAGCAACGCAGCCAAGCAACACAGTTGGAGCCTCCCTCCTCCCTGGCCGGCAGGGAGGGAGGGAGAGGAGCTGCTTCCTTTGAAACCCGGGAAATATAAGGGACATCATCAGTAAGGGACAGCAGCGGGGCACGGCGCTGGGATAAGGGACTGTCCCGCCAAATAAGGGACGCTTGACAGCTATGTCCCCGCTGTGTTAATTCCTATGGGGTCCATAGCTTCCTGGTACGTTGCTTCTCTCCCCCCACCATTTACTTATAGGGAGGGTCTGTAGCTTCGTGGTAGACCACATTCTTCGCATACAGAAAGTCTCAGATTCAACCCCAGGTATCTCCAGTTACAGGGCTGGGAAAGACCTCGGCCCGACACCCCTGAATGCTGATGCCAAGTTGGGTCAGCAACGCTGGAAGGGATTGCAATCTTAAAGGATCGTAGCGCCTTGAAGCTCTGCTCTACAACTGCTTTGAACGCTGGTGGTTCTGTTTATTTTAACTTGCAGTGGTGGCGGGCGTTTTAATTCTGTTTTGATTTTTCCTCCCGCTGGTTTTAACCTGCACGGTTTTAAATTTTATTGTTAAGTGCCTAGAGAATATCGGTTATTGGCAGAGGCAAGCGGGTGCTACTAATAAAAGCAAACAAGTAGAAGAAACATCTATCTGGGTGAGAGGCAGCTTCATTTATTGCACTCCAAATACATGGAGGTAATAAAATAATAAAATAAAATAAAATAAAATAAAATAAAATAAAATAAAATAAAATAAAATAAAATAAAATAAAATAAAATAAATAAAATAAAATAAAATAATGGGCTGGGTGGTAAACACTAGGGCTGGTCACCAGATTTGGCCAAATCCCAAACCAATTTGGGGTGATTTGGGGGAATTCCTGGCAGTGGAACACATGCACACGACTCAAGCTGGGCAGGATTGAACCCTCCAATCGAGCAGCTGGTGAGTGGAGGATTTGATCCTGCAGGCTGCTGGGTTCTGCTACAGCAACTTGTTCCTCACATGGGGTGATCTAGGGCAATCCAAGGCGGTCTCCACCTTGGTCAGAGAGTAACTGTGCACAGTCCCAGAAAACATCACAGCTTAATTGCTGCAGTAAGAAAAATCCCAGCTATCATGTTCTTAATTTTCACATTGTTGGGGTCATATATACCCCCAATACCTTGGTTGCGAAGTGTTTCACCTTCCCCCATTCACTTCAACCGAGTCAAATCTTTGTAAACGAAGCCCTGGAATTAAAATGCATGCAAAACGTGACAAGGATCTTTTCTTTTGACTTCTGTAAGGTACAATAATACATGGAAAGTAGGGTTGTATGATTTCCTACTTTGCCATCCCGTGTGTAGCCCAAATCCCACCCCCTTGTCAACTTCCTCCCCTGAGTTTTCTCTGTGAACAGTGGTACCTTGGTTCCTGAATGGCTTAGTTGCTGAACTAATCAGCTCCCGAATGCCACAAACCTGGAAGTAAGTGTTCCGGTTTGCAAAAGTTTTTTGGAAGCTGAACATCCAACGTGGCTTCCACTTGAGTGCAGGAGGGTCCTGCAGTCAATCGGAAGCCACACCTTGGTTTTCGAACGGTTTTGGTAGTCAAATGGACTTCTGGAATGGATTAACTTTGAGAACCAAGGTACCACTGAAGTTCAATTACTCAGGACGAAACATGGGCCCATCATTATGACCCAGAGACTAAATCCCAGTCCAAACAATGGAAGCACGTTGCCTCACCACCTCCAAAGTAGGCATGTATCCAACCGTCAGTGGGCAAGGTCATGCTCATGGTCTTTTGGGACCAGTGCAGAGTAGTGATGATGGATTTCCTGGCAAAGGGTACCACAATTACAGGGGCACTGTGGGTTAAACCACAGAGCCTAGGGCTTGCCAGAAGGTCGGCTGTTTGAATCCCCGCGACGGGGTGAGCGCCCGCTGCTCGGTCCCTGCTCCTGCCCACCTAGCAGTTCAAAAGCACAAAGTGCAAGTAGATAAATAGGTACCACTCCGGTGGGAAGGTAAACGGCGTTTCCGTGCGCTGCTCTGGTTCACCAGAAGCGGCTTAGTCATGCTGGCCATATGACCCGGAAGCTGTACGCCGACTCCCTCGGCCAATAAAGCGAGATGAGCGTCGCACCCCCAGAGTTGGTCACGGCTGGACCTAATGGTCAGGGGTCCCTTTACCTTTACCTTTACTATGGTTCACTGCTGCAGGAAGGCCATCAAAACCGAGAGGCGTGGTATGCTGACCAAAGGTGACCACCTCCTGCAGGATAACACCCCGGTTCACAACTCGCATGTTGCTCAGACGAAAGCACAGTTCTGTGGCTATGAAATCCTTCCTCACCCCCCTTATTCTCCCAGCCTTGCACCATTGGACTTCCACCTCTTCCCAACAATGAAGTTATTTTTGAAGGGCAAGCTTTTTCTGGACGATGAAATGCTGATTTCTGAGGTCAAGTCATGGCTTCTGACACAACCTGCCGAATTCTTCAGATGAGGTCTCCACAGCTACATTAAGCGATGGGAGAAGTGTTTGAGAGCCAGTGTGGTGTAGTGGTTAAGAGCGGTAGACTGGTAATCTGGTGAACCGGGTTCGCTTCCCCGCTCCTCCACATGCAGCTGCTGGGTGACCTTGGGCCAGTCACACTTCTCTGAAGTCTCTCAGCCCCACTCACCTCACAGAGTGTTTGTTGTGGGGGAGGAAGGGAAAGGAGAATGTTAGCCGCTTGAAGACTCCTTCGGGTAGTGATAAAGTGGGATATCAAATCCAAACTCCTCCTCCTCCTCCTCCTCCTCCTCCTCTTCTTCTTCTTCTTCTTTGACTCTTGCTGGCAGCTGTGTAGAGGAGGACTAATAACTCTGCCCAGTTTCGTTTGTCTCAGTCCACGGGAAATACGCATGGGGAAATCTTTAATGAACGCCCCTCGTACAATAAGACATGGAGAGTTGGGTTGTACGATTTCCTATTTTGCCAAATCCCACCACCTTGTCAAGTCTCTCATGCGAAACTACAATTCCCTGGGTTTTCTCTGTGTACACAATTGTGTGTTGTTGTTGCGCTGTTCATCCTGCTTATATTTACAAGTCTTCATTATGCTTTCAATGTGTACTGAATCCTGCTCAACACCCAGTTGCTTTTGTTATGTGCATAGCTTGGCACAGTCTGTTTGCCGGCAGAAAGGGCCTTTGCATAACTGAAGACTTGGCCAAGTATAGGTGCCTTGTTGCCATAGTCGCTAATGGATACCAATGTCGTTTAAAGGCAGCAACACCAAGAACATATCCACTACATTCTTGTGCTATGAATTAAAATCCCCCCCTTTCATTATGGAGTGGACTTTCAGGTGCTTGGACACCCCAAAATCATGCATAAATATGAATTTAGAGATTTTATCCAACTTCTCTAGATAGGTTATATGCTGGGCTGGGGGAGTTTTCTATATTCTTCACCCCTTTGGCTTCAGTGTGACTCCAAATGTAGGCGTCTCTCTGCACTCAAAGCACCCAGGCTCCTTCTTCTCTGGCTTGGTTACAACTCATGTTACATCCAGCCACATCTCAGTCTCCTTTTCTTCTCTCTGTGCAAACATCTGCTAGCAATGCCGAGCCTGGAATTTGCGCTTGTAAACACAACATTTTCTTCTCTATTTAAAACACTCCAGAATCTTAATAATAAAATTGAATCAAAACTTGTTCAAGTTCTCCCTAAAGGGGAAAACATCCCTTGATCAGCCAGCCGAGATGCTTTTATATCTCAAATTAATTGCCGCTGGAAACTTTTGTCAAATACGTAAATAGTTTAATCAGGGGAGAAGGAGGAAGACGAAAGGATGGAAAATTGCGGAGTAAGTTGGATAGTGACCCAAAGCAACACATTCTGGATTTGTTTTTGGAGTCAGTTAAATGGTAAAGATGTCCTAGATGAAGGCGAAATCAAAAAGGAGGAGAGAGAGAGATTGTCTGGATCCAAACGAGGAGTGATGAAGGTAACAGTAGATTGTACGACCCCAGAGAACTTTGATGTGGCATGCAAGATTTTATTAGAATGTTGACTACTCCATCTTTTTAAAAACTTTCTAGTCCTCATGGAGGTAAGTCCAAGGAGCCTGTGATAGTGGGGAAAAGAAACAAACAAACAGAAAAGGGCGAGATAAAATAATAATAATAATAATAATAATTTTTATTTATACCCCGCCCTCCCCAGCCAAGGCCGGGCTCAGGGCGGCTAACAAGCAATAATAAAAACAAGTTGAATGAATACAACTTAAAAACAAGATTAAAATACAACAATTAAAATATTGAAACATTAGAATATTAAAATGCAGCCTCATCACAGGAGGAGAAAGGAAAAAGAAAGAGGGGGAGGGAATCAAATTGCCTCCAAGCCAAAGGCCAGGCGGAACAACTCTGTCTTACAGGCCCTGCGGAAAGAAATCAGATCCTGCAGGGCCCTGGTCTCATGAGGCAGAGCGTTCCACCAGGACGGAGCCATCACTGAAAAGGCCCTGGCTCTGGTTGAAGCTAATCTAACTTCCTTAGGGCCCGGGACCACTAGGGTGTTGCTATTTATGGACCTTGAGGCTCTCCGTGGGGCATACAGGGAGAGGCAGTCCCGTAGGTACAAGGGTCCTAGGCTGTGAAGGGCTTAACAACAACAACCACCCCACAATTTTCTGGATGGATATTAACACAGAGAAGGAAAACTTCCCAAGTATGTCAGAAATATTCCTTGTTGTTCTTACATGTATTCCACACCTATTCCCCAT
The DNA here is from genome assembly GCA_034642415.1 of Podarcis siculus. Lineage (NCBI taxonomy): Eukaryota > Metazoa > Chordata > Lepidosauria > Squamata > Lacertidae > Podarcis > Podarcis siculus. The sequence continues at coordinate 2,133,224 of JAXCMG010000017.1, read as the reverse complement.
GTTATGTTCACAACAACCCTGCGAGGTTAGGTTGAGAGATTGTGTCTCTTCATTGCTGAGTGGGGATTGGAACCCTGGTCTTCCAGGTATTAGGCCAACAGTCTAACCACTAGACCACTCTGCCTTCCTTTTAATTCTCTCAATTGTCTTAGCACATCAGGAACTGGGCTTGAGCTCTCAGCCTTTTGCTCCCACAGAGGTTATTTCGCTTCTTTTCCTTTGCTCTGCCTTTGGGCTATAATGTATTCCCTCTAAACTTCCCCCCTTTGGATCGAATATTTGCATTGAGTGGTGCTTACCGTTATTAATCAGTCACCACAAAATCTCTTCTGACAGCATCACAACAACCTGGGATTTTGTTCAGCACCCAGCACTAAAAACAAGAGTGTGGTGTAGTCCGTAGCAGAGACTTCAGAGGGTGAAAAGGGAGTTGGAAAATTATTGACTTTGACAGGTTAATAATGAGATTTTATATTTAAAGGTTTAAAAATGCCTTTCATAGATTCGAACCAGATTTGAAGTTATGCAAAATTCAAAAAGGCATATTCAGATTTCTGAAAATGATTGATTCAACTTTACCAATATTTTTATTTTTTAAAAAAACAAGGACATATTTAACTTTTAAAAAAAATAGTATTTTAACTTTCGTGTGTTGCAAAGCAGGGTTGTATTTTTATTGATTTTACTGCTTTATCTTTCGTAAACCGCTTTGAGGTTTTCTGCAATCAAGAGGTTGTGGCGTTTGCCTCCTAGGGGGGTCATTAGGAAAGGGTTAAATGCGTGAGAATGTGATTGGCCAGTGGGAATGCAAGGGAGGAGTCAAAGTTAGAGTGGGAGGATGTGAAAGTCAGTTGAGGTTTGGGAGTTGAAGAAGGAAGAGGGAGGTTTAGGTTGATAGAGTTGTATTGTGAGAGAGTGCAAGGAATTATTGGGTGGAGTCAGATAGATAGTTGGGGATAATCAGTTTGAAGTTGTTAGGAAGTAAGATTAAGAAACTGTCAAGGAAAACTAACTGAAACCATAAGCTTGTTCCTGCATTTAAAAAATAAACTTGATTATTTGTTAATGTTAACAACTGATGGACTCCATGTGTCCCCATGAGATACGGGGTGGTCGCAGCGGAAAAAGCAATTGCAGTGGTGGCACAGGGTCAATAGACCGTCAAACGTCCGGGGGCCCTGTGTGATCGCCACAGAGGTGTATAAATTTTAGGAAATCAATCAAATCAAATAGCTTGTACCGTTTCTAACAGAACATTTGCTTCTTGGGGTGAAAGCAGTTATTTTGGGGGAGGGCCCTGAAATTTTCCCCACCCCCATATCAGCCAAGAATAGTCACCGCTTTTGTGTGTGGTTGTTTACTGGCCTTGTTGCCTGAAACTGATGCTACTAGAATGTAACACACACACACACACACACACACACACACACCGGTTAAAGTATTCTTCTCCTTTATAGATTGATGCTAGCCAATGAGGAACCACAGAGAGAATGCAAAAAATGGTGTCATAATGACATATAGCCAATTAGTGATGCCAGTAAAATGAAGGAAGACTGATCTAGAGTTTCAGCTATGCTCCCTGGACAGGTCAAGAATTATCCCAACCAGTCAAGAATGTGAAGGCAAAGAAACTCCAAAAGAAATAAATTTCTGGAGATGTATGTGTGTACATTTCAATGCTGACAAATGTCCACCCACCCCCACCCCCGCCTGCTCAGAAAATTACCCCCACTCCTCTTGGCTCAGTCTGAGTTTTATTAACAAGGAACCTTTGGCTTCCAGCTCGCAAAAATAAGAATATACTCTTTTAATCATAAAGAGACATTAAAAGGTCACATTCCTCGAAGCATATTTTTAAATTTCCTTTCTGCTTAACAGGCACTCATAATCAAAGCATAATAACAATAAAAAACTAGTTTAAAAGCAAACAATTCAAAAACTCCGAACGCCAACCAATTAGAAACGGTAATTAACAACCATAGTGACGACCTATAATGATAAGCAGATTCGGTGTGACATTTAAAGCACATTTAAAAGTCTGGTGGAATAGGAACATATTTTTTTTAGACATCTAAAGCTAAGCACAGAAGCTGCTCAGTGTGCGTTATGAGGGACGGCATTCTAGAGTTGCAGAGCCACCACTCAAAAGGACCTGCTGAAAGCAATTATGAAATTTAGCTTCTCCAACAATTGGGACTTGGAGTCTCACCCAAATCAACCCTCCTAAGCTCAAAAGAAATGACTTTAGTACTCTGATCTTTTGGTTAAAAGATGAAATTGCATTTCAGATAATTGCTTATAGGGAACAGAACGTGGATGAGTTCTAGTGTTATGAGAGATGGAGAAGAAACTTTTCTCTTTCCATTCTCTCTATACCATACATAATGTTATCAGCTTCTATTGTGTCACGGGTGGCTCTGTGGTCTAAACCACTGAGCCTCTTGGGCTTGCTGATCAGAAGGTCGGCAGCTTGAATTCCCTCGACAGACTGAGCTCCCGTTGCTCTGTCCCAGCTCCTGCCAACCTAGCAGTTCGAAAGCACACCAGTGCAAGTAGATAGATAGATACGTACCGCTGTGGTGGGAATGTAAACGGTGTTTCCGTGTGCTCTGGTTTCCGTCACAGTGTCTGTTGTGCCGGAAGCAGTTTAGTCCTGCTGGCCAGGGTCATGCACAGCAAAACACCAGGAATGTCAGATGAAGCCAATAAGCAAACAAATAAATAAATATGGTGCTTAATGACATTTCTCAGGAGAGTTTGACACATGTTAGGCTTTCAGCTGGAAGCGCTGTCCTTTCCCATCCTCCCTGCCACACAAACAATTGGAGATCACAGAAACATACAGTTGGAAGGGACCACAAGGACCATCAAGTCCAACCCCCTTCAATGCAGGAATCTTTCACCCAATGTGGGGCTCGAACCCACAACCCTGAGATTAAGTCTCGTGGTCTACCATCGGAGATGTGCCACAGTTTGGTGGCTGAGCCTATAGAACAAGGATAGTCAATGTGATGCTACAGCTTTCATCAACTTTAACCATTGACCGGGCTTGCTGAGGCTGATGTGAGTACAACAACATCTGGAAGACACCTGGCTGTGGAAGGATTCATAGATAGTCCAAAGTTCAACCTCTCGCCTTCAAAGGATCTCAGAATCTGGATAGCTCAGTTGGTTGGGCCATGGTACTGATAATGCCAAGGTTGCAGGTTCAATCTCCATATGGGACAACTACATATTACTGCATTGCAGGGGTGGGGTTGGACTAGATGATCCTCAGGGTCCCTCCCAATTCTATGTTTCTGTGATGATAGAAATAAAGTGTGCGCGTTCATGTACACACTTCGCTATCTGGGTAAAAGTCATATGCAATAGAACTAATCTGGGCATTTGCAATGCCATAAGAACCCCTTCCTTAAGCTCTGCTTGCTGCCTTTGTGGGTTTCTATGAACAGCATTGCTGTCCTTCAGTTCTAGAATATCGAGGGAGTTCCCAGGCACAATCACACACAGAATCTTCCAAGCACCTGTCAATCATCCTGCAGCTTCTATGACTGCCTTGCCATTCAAGGCTGTAAAAAGGCACAAAAGATACAGCTTTGCATTTCGAGCGACATCTCAGATATGAAAGGGCAGAGAGTTAATATCTGGCTTATCCCAGTTGAGATCATATACCATTTGACTTAATCTATTTCCCCATAAAGTAGTATGCCATAAAACAATAACAGCAAAAATAATTTAAAAACTCACAAACACAGACAAAAAATAATAATATTCAGATTAAAGAGCAGGCAACTGCAATATCAGAGAGGCCTCACGCCAGATAGGGCATTGCAATCAATCCTGCACCATTTCTCTCCTGCAGCCAGACTCAGCTGGCTGCTTGGGATGTGGGTGGCGCTGGGGTCTAAACCACTGAGCCTCTTGGGCTTGCCAATCAGGAGGTCAGCGGTTCGAATCCCTGCAATGGAATGAGCTCCTGTTGCTCTGTCCCAGCTCTTGCCAACCTAGCAGTTTGAAAGCACACCAGTGCAAGTAGATAAATAGGTACCGCTGTGGTGGAAAGGTAAATGGAGTTTCTGTGCGCTCTGGCTTCTGTCACAGTCTTCTGTTGCACCAGAAGTGGTTTAGTCATGCTGGCCACAGGACCCGGAAAGCTGCCTTTGCTTGGGACAACGCCATTATCCAAGAGGCTGGGTACTATAGCTTCTCTCTGTAAATATTGAAATAAAAAAGGATGGTAAGAACTCTTTCCTTGTCTTTATACTTTCCTGGGCAACCAGCTAGGAGCCGCTGATAGCATCCTGACAGGAAGTTTCTGCCACCGGAGGCAGCTGCTTCAACCCGCCTTATGGGTTGGCTGTCCCTGTCCCTGATTATAATTATTGGGTAATTATAAGATGATGGTATAATCTTAGAAGGAACATGGGTGGTGCTGTGGTCTAAACCACTGAGCCTCTTGGGCTTGCCGATCAGAAGGTTGGCGGTTCGAATCCCCGCAACGGGGTGAGCTCCTGTTGTTTGGTCCCGGGTCCTGCCCACCTAGCAGTTCAAAGCCACATCAAAGTGCAAGTAGATAAATAGGTACCGCTCCGGCGGGAAGGTAAACAGCATTTCTGTGTGCTGCTCTAGTTTGCCAGAAGCGGCTTAGTCATGCTGGCCACATGACCCAGAAGCTGTCTGTGGACAAACACCGGCTCCATGGGCTACAGAGCGAGATGAGTGCCACAACCCCAGAGTTGTTCGCAACTGGACCTAACGGTCAGGGGTACCTTTACCTTTTATAATCATAGAAAGGTGTGTGGCTGTGACCACCATGAAGGGAACCTATACTTCTGGATTTGCCACAGCTCTGCTGAATCTGACCAGAACTGGGCAAGATGGCAGACGTTAGGCCCTGAGGGTGCAGAGCTGAAAACTGTGTGGTGGTTTTGGTTGGCATGATTTCCTCAGCAAGTATTGCCGCTTGATAATCCTCCTTCACCACTTCCTCTCTCCTTGGAACCAGCACCAATGCACACATCCTTCCCTTCCTTACCACCACAGTGCTATGCTGGGTATTTCAGGAGAATATCTGGAGAGCGCATTATCTCACTGGCTGGCCAACATTTCCACTGCTCAGAAGGGGAGCAAGGGGGCGACTTTTCCTCTTTCTCCCCCAACCACCCCTCCTGTAGGCCAACCATGGGTTATTTTTCTAGTCTCCCATTCCAGACCCCCATGCCAGATTTTTCTAGGCCCTCTCAAACTGTCAAGGAGAAGCCGTCACTCGCGATATTAATTCATCAAAAAGGCAACTGGGGGGGGGAATGCTGTTTGATTTATAACTCAACTCTCCCAGAAAGCGAGAGCGAAGTAGAAAAGTTATTATTGCTCTCCCTTCTGCTGGACAAGAACCGATCAAACTTTGCTCAGCTAAGTAAATACCTTAGATACCAATGGAGACAGCATTTGATCCGGTGTAATGCGCAACATGGAAGATAAGGCCCCCTCACCCCGGCCCTCCGTCAAACCCCTCCCAAGAGCCATTCCTTCTGCGGCGTCTGTGAGAAATTGTCTAACTGATATTAACCAGATATAGTGGGAATTTTGAAGAAAATACAGAACATATGCTAACCGCATCGCCGGCCCACAAGTCAGAGGCACTGGGGAGTTGAAATAAAAATGGAATGGCCATCGTAAATCTAATACAGCATCTGACCGTGAAACTTTGTAGTCTTACCATCTGGATAGTGAGGGCATGTTCAGATTCTATATTTTAAAACCAAATTTAAATGGACAGAACGACGACGGTGGGACTTTCCCCCCCCCCCCGAAGGGTGTGAGCTGGGGCCCGTGAGTTGATCCGCACAGTCCTATTTGTGCAGGTTATAATATACATCTGAAAGTTTTAATTGCATGCCCTCTTGTTTCTTGGGACAAGTCAAATGAGAGGGAGGGTAAGGAATCCTCCTTCTGCTGCCCTCACTCGGATTTGGCTTCAGGGTGACGGCATCTGAGTGAGGACAGAAGAAAGAAGCAAAGAGGAAGAAATGGGGAGAGGAAGGAGTGAAAGGTGCTTCGAAAGAAATGGTGCCCAACAGCAGCGACGAGAGTGGACTCTGTTGCTCATAAGTAGTGTGAAATTTTCACAGCTGCTTGTTTGCCATTACCCCAAATCACAGCCTGAAAAAGGAGTAAGGCACACCTGGCAGGAGACACTCTGGCTCATCTCAACTTTATGGTAATACAACAACCACAACAACAACAACAATAAAATTTTATTTATACTCCACCCTTCCCGGTTCAAAAACTGGGCTCAGGGCGACTAACAACAAATTTAAAACACTTTAAAACACTTAACTATAAAAGCAGCATAAAATACAGTATAATAACATGAATAACAAGAAAATTCAAAAATCAATTTAGGGGAAATAAGCATTAGATAATCCCCAGGGCTAGCTGGCTGAATTGGTCCTACTTGGGCCAGCAAGGAGGCCAGGGGAGAATTAGCTGTGGGGTCTCAGAGCAGGTGATCTTCATAAAAGGGGAGGGGGAGGGAAGTGAAGGGAAATAAAGGATCAGGCTGAATTCAAATTAAACGCCAGGCAGACTAGGACACAGGGGAAGGGACGCGGGTGGCGCTGTGGCCTAAACCACTGAGCCTCTTGGGCTTGCTGATCAGAAGGTCGGCGGTTCAAATCCCCGCGACGGGGTGAGCTCCCATTCCTTGGTCCCAGCTCCTGCCAACCAACCTAGCAGTTCGAAAGCATGCCAGTGCAAGTAGATAAATTGGTACCACTCCGATGGGAAGGTAAACAGCGTTTCCATGCGCTGTTCTGGTTTCGCCAGAAGCGGTTTAGTCATGCTGGACACATGACCCGGAAGCTGTCTGTAGACAAATGCCAGCTCCCTCAGCCTATAGTGTGAGATGAGCGCGCAACCCCAGAGTTGTCACAGGAGAGTTGTGAGCATAGAACATGGGACGCAGAGAGCACAGCACATGCCACCTCAAAAGCTGGAACATAAATGTAATTAATAAATAAACTGGCTTAAAACTGTTTTGCAGTTATTCTGGCTTCTGAGACAGAACTGAAAGTTTCAGCCCTCTAACATGAGCTATGCTAACTACAGTGGTACCTCTGGTTATGAACTGAATTGGTTCCGGAGGTCCGTTCTTAACCTGAAACCATTCTTAACCTGAGGTACCACTTTAGCTAATGGGGCCTCCCGCGGCCACCGTGCCACCGGAGCACGATTTCTGTTCTCATCCTGATGTAAAGTTCTTAACCTGAGGTACTACTTCTGGGTTAGCGGAGTCTGTAATCTGAAGTGTTTGTAACCTGAGGTGCTTGTAACCCGAGTACCACTGTATTACATAGGAAATCACATATTTAATTGTAATAGTATATTAGCACACCGAGTTTTTCTGCTCTTATGAAGGGTTTCTAAGTGAACCACATCCCCATTCTTGTATACTGGGAAAAAAGGCTTCCTAGCTAAGCAAGAATGTGTTTCTTCACAGCAGTGACAGCAGCAAAATGTCATGTTCAATTTCCAAAATAGATATTGCGGCTCAACTACTGCAGACAAACATCCTAGACCCACTTTATGCTGGATTCTATCCAATTTGATTTCTGGTTGGGGGGGGAAGCAGGGAGTGACGAGCAGTCGCCAGATGTGCAAGCAGAAATAAAATAAAATAGATGCAGTTGGGTGTGACAGCCTGAGTAATTTTTGACAGTTGCACATAAAGTGAAACTGGCAAGCTGCTCTACCTCAGAGGTCTGGAGAAGCCCGTGCAGGAAAAGGTTTTGCATTTCCTTGTCAGTTTCACTTCTGGGCAGTGGAATCTTGTCAGTTTCAGAACTGCTCTGGGCAGATTTCATGCGAATGCCAAGAATTCGTCACACAAAACCATAGCGTTGGAAGGGACCCAATGGTCATCTAGTCCAACCCCTGCCATCTCAGCTTTGTTGTTGTTTAGTCGTTTAGTCATGTCCGACTCTTCATGACCCCAAGGACCAGAGCATGCCAGGCACTCCTGTCTTTCACTGCCTCCCGCAGTTTGGTCAGACTCATGCTGGTAGCTTCCAGAACACTATCCAACCATCTCGTCCTCTGTCGTCCCCTTCTCCTAGTGCCCTCCATCTTTCCCAACATCAGGGTCTTTTCCAGGGAGTCTTCTCTTCTCATGAGGTGGCCAAAGTCTTGGAGCCTCAGCTTCAGGATCTGTCCTTCTAGTGAGCACTCAGGGCTGATTTCCTTCAGAATTGATAGGTTTGATCTTCTTGCAATCCATGGGACTCTCAAGAGTCTCCTCCAGCACCAGAATTCAAAAGCATCCATTCTCCAGCGATCAGCCTTCTTTATGGTCCAGCTCTCACTTCCATACATCACTACTGGGAAAACCATAGCTTTTACTATACGGAGCTTTGTTGGCAAGGTGATGTCTCTGCTTTTTAAGATGCTGTCTAGGTTTGTCATTGCTTTTCTCCCAAGAAGCAGGCGTCTTTTAATTTCGTGGCTGCTGTCACCATCTGCAGTGATCATGGAGCCCAAGAAAGTAAAATCTCTCCCTGCCTCCATTTCTTCCCCTTCTACTTGCAGGGAGGTGATGGGACCAGTGGCCATGATCTTCGTGTTTTTTTTAAGCCGTCTCAGCTTATGCAACACTTATTTATGATGTGAGTAATACAGTGCATTGATTTGCACCTGCAAAACACCACGATACATTTTGGATTTCTTATATTTATGACCCACCTTTCTTCGAGGTGAAATACATGGGGTAGTCAGGGCATCTCAGGCCCAGACAGTGATTCAGACCAGCCTTGCTTGAGTCAAGTCAGGAATAAATAGGAAGCTGCCTTGAGTCAGAACTTTGGTTCCAAAATCAAACTATGAAACTTGCATATGGCTGGTCACTGTGGGAACAAGGTGAAGTGCAGGTAAAAGAGATACTGTAGACATTTTCAAATATGTCAAGGGCTGTCACATGGAGGATGGAGCAAGCTTGTTTTCTCTTGCTTTGAAGGGTAGGACCCAAACCAATGGCTTCAAACTGCAAGAAAGGAGATTCTGACTAAATAATAATAATAATAATAATAATAATAATAATAATAATAATAATAAATTATTTATACCCCTGCCCATCTGGCTGGGCTTCCCCAGCCACTCTGGGCAGCTTCAAACAAAATATTAAAATACAGTACAGGGGTACCTCAGGTTACATACGCTTCAGGTTACAGACTCCGCTAACCCAGAAATAGTGCTTCAGGTTAAGAACTTTGCTTCAGGATGAGAACAGAAATTGTGCAGCGGCGGCGCAGCGGCAGCAGGAGGCCCCATTAGCTAAAGTGGTGCTTCAGGTTAAGAACAGTTTCAGGTTAAGTACGGACCTCTGGAACGAATTAAGTACTTAACCTGAGGTACCACTGTAATGCAAACATACATAAAATACAGTAATGCAAAGGCTAAACATCAGGAAGAACTTTCTGACAGCAAGAGCTGCTCAGCAGTGGAAGAGAGAGGTGGTGGGCTCTCCTTCCTTGGAGATTTTTAAGGAGAGGCTGGATGGGCACCACTTATATACAATCTTATTTAGATTCCTGCATTGCAGGGAACAGATGACTCTTGTGATCCCTTCCTCCAACTCTAAAATTCTAGATGAACCATTCATCTAGAAGCTCTTTTTATGCCATGCTCTTCTGCCATTTGTCGTTGACATTGTGGTTGTTATAACTGACACATAATGGGTTGTATTCAACCACTCAGAGTAGACCAGGGGTCAGCAAACTTTTTCAGCAGGGGGCTGGTTCACTGTCAATAATAATAATAATAATAATAATAATAATTTATTATTTGTACCCCGCCCATCTGGCTGGGTTTCCCCAGCCACCATGGCTGGCTTCTAACCAAGATTAAAAATACATTAAAATGTCACACATTAAAAACTTCCCTGAACAGGGCTGCCTTCAGATGTTTTCTAAATGTCAGGTAGTTGTTTATCTCTTTGACATCTGATGGGAGGGCGTTCCACAGGGAGGGCGCCACTACCGAGAAGGCCCTCTGCCTGGTTCCCTGTAGCTTTGCTTCTTGCAATGAGGGAAATGCCAAAAGGCCCTCAGCGCTGGACCTCAGCGTCCAGGCAGAACGATGGGGGTGGAGACGCTCCTTCAGGTATACTGGGCTGAGGCCGTTTAGGGCTTTAAAGGTCAACACTTTGAATTGTGCTTCAAAATGTACTGGGAGCCAATGTAGGTCTTTCAAGACTGGTGTTATGTGGTCTTGGCGGCCACCTCAGACCTTGTGGGGGGCCATACTATATTTTGGAAAAAAGAAGAAAAAATGAATGAATTCCTATGCCCCACAAATAACCCAGAGATGAATTTTAAATAAAAGCACACATTCTACCCATGTAAAAACATGCTGATTTCCGGACAGTCCGTGGACTGGATTTAGAAGGCGATTGGGCCAGATCTGGCCCCTGGGCCTTAGTTTGCCTGCCCATGGAGTAGACCCACTGAAATTGACAGACATGACTCACTCAGGACCCTTAATGTCAGTGGGTCTTAACTGGACCCAACCCAGCGAATTAACTGGTTCCCCTCTGCAGAGCTTTGCAAGGCAGCCTTCTCTGGGACTCCAGCCCAGCTCACGTTGAGTTCTTTACTGCAAAGGAAGGGGATGGAAATCCAGGGGAGCTTAGATGTGACTGACTCCCTTTCCTGGGGAGATTTATAGGATATCCATACTACATGTGGCTGAGCCTAGGAATACATCTTCCTTCCCTCTCCCCCAGCCCCACTCCAACCCCACTCTGCTTTCTGGCAGCAGAATCTATCTCCCTGAGCACCTCCGCCTGCTCCTCACACATCTGTCTTGATGATTTATGGATGCGTTGGCACCCCATAGCAAGAAGATTCATGGGCTTGCAGATTTCAGCCTTCCAGAAGTGCTAAGATTTTACCGCCGGGCTCATCGGGAGGATGCCAAGACGTTAGTGAACACATGGGTTAGCCTGTCCACCTCGACATCCACAGGCTGTGGCCCCAGAGAGAGACAGAGAGAGTCTGCCCCTTGGTCTGGCAATTCCCTAAAGACCTCCCCCTCCCCATTCAGCCCACCCACAATCACAAGGAATATCTTCTCAGATGATGCACATTTAGGAGGACAGTTGCAGCTCATTGCAAGAGCTTCTTCTGCTTTGCACGTAGAAGGTGCTCAGTTCAATTCCCAGCAGGGTTGCTTGGAGGAAAAGGTGGGGTGTAAATGAAATAAACAATAAATTAAAATAAGTCAGTAGGGCTGTGAAAGGCCGATGACTGGACATCTGGAGAAAGCCACTTAAGAAGAAGAAGAAGAAGAAGAAGAGGAGGAGGAGGAGGAGGAGGAGGAGTTTGGATTTGATATCCCGCTTTATCACTACCCGAAGGAGTCTCAAAGTGGCTAACATTCTCCTTTCCCTTCCTCCCCCACAACAAACACTCTGTGAGGTGAGTGGGGCTGAGAGACTTCAGAGAAGTGTGACTAGCCTAAGGTCACCCAGCAGCTGCATGTGGAGGAGCGGAGACGTGAACCCAGTTCCCCAGATTACGAGACTACCGCTCTTAACCACTACACCACACTGGCTCTCTGGAGAGGAGGTAGGATTGCGGGCTTCACGCCCCTCCCCACGCATGCGGGAGCTGACGCACAGCCCCCGCGATACTAGGGGGAATCCTCGGAGGCGTCATCCCCCTGGTCAGCCAATCGGCTGGTCCGGGGGGCGTGGCCCGCCCTATTTAGGGCTGGCGCGGCCGAGGATCTCCCTCTTTCCTCTCCGTGCTCCAGCTGATCGGACATGCTGAGCAAGATGGGACCAATGGTCTGACTCTGTATAAGGCAGTTTCCTAATAGAAGAAGAGTTTGGATTTGATATCCCGCTTTATCACTACCCTAAGGAGTCTCAAAGCGGCTAACATTCTCCTTTCCCTTCCTCCCCCACAACAAACACTCTGTGAGGTGAGTGGGGCTGAGAGACTTCAGAGAAGTGTGACTAGCCCAAGGTCACCCAGCTGCTGCATGTGGAGGAGCGGGGAAGCAAACCCAGTTCACCAGATAACGAGTCTACCTCTCTTAACCACTACACCACACTGGTATTATCATCATCATCATCGCAGTGCAGCTGGCTCCATCTCCATCCCTGGAGACCCAGTGACACTCTGTCTAGGAGTGTCTTCCTCCACCTTTGACTGGCAAGGCAGCCTTTTCTGGCTCCACTACACCACGCTGGTACCTCGGGTTACAGATGCTTCAGGTTACAGATTCTGCTAACCCAGAAATAGTACCACGGGTTAAGAACTTTGCATCAGGATGAGAACAGAAATCGTGCTCCGGTGGCAGCGGGAGGCCCCGTTAGCTAAAGTGGTGCTTCAGGTTAAGAACAGTTTCAGGTTAGGAACGGACCTCCAGAACGAATTAAGTACTTAACCCGAGGTACCACTGTACTCTTTCCTATGTTCTTTTCTACCAGGGCTGGTTCCAGGTAGGAGAGGGCCCTCATGACCCCCCCATCCTCCATGCCTGTGATTGACATGAATAGTATGAATGTTAACCCGTTCAGCATTTAACCTCCTTCCACCGGGCCTGTAAGACAGAGCTATTCCGCCTGGCCTTTAATTTGAATTCAGCCTGATCTTTTATTTCCCTTCTCTTCCTTCCCCCTCCCCTTTTATGAAGATCACCTGCTTTGAGACCCCACAGCTAATTCTCCCCTGGCCTCCACGCTGGCCAAAGAAGGACTAATTCAGTCAGCTAGCCCTGGGGATTATCTAATGCTTATTAGATGGATTTCCCCCCTAAACTGATTTCTGAACTTTGAATTTTATTGTTATTCATGCTTTTATACTGTATTTTATGCTGATTTTACAATTAAGTGTTTTAAATTTGTTGTTAGCCGCCCTGAGTCCGGTTTTTGAACCGGGAAGGGCGGAGTATAAATAAAAAATTATTATTATTATTATTATTATTACAAAAGAGGAATGTATGACTGTGGTGTTGTCTTACGCTGTTGTTTTTTGCTTTCAGTAAACAACAGCCTAAGACAACACCACAGCCATACATTCCTATTTGATAAAACTAATTTCCTGCTTCACTTGCCAGCATATCATGCCTTGCAAATTCTCCATCTTCTTTTGGGCCTAACATTGATACTATTCATGACATGACAGAAAGGGGACCAAATAATTAAGACAAGGGTCATCTTCAGTGCTGGGTGTTGAGGTTCCCAACAGGGTATAGGACAACTCTTGCAGGTTTTCCACGAACATGTGGTTGGCCCATAGCTGTCAACTTACAGATTTGAAAATAAGGGACCAGCAACCTCGAAAATAAGGGATCAGCAGCCAAAATAAGGGAGTTTCTGAACACAGGTATGTTCAACTTCTGAGCCCCTCTGAGCCAAAGGCAGAAAGCCCAGCCAGCAGCCAAATGAAGCCTCAAGCTGTGTTTCCCACAGCGCAGCAACCCGGCAAAGGGGATGCAGCAAGGAAAACCACCGTCACCTCTCCGCTGGGAAGCACTGAGCAAAGGCGAGTCCCCAGGCAACGCGGCCAATTTGATCGGCACAAGGCATGCAAGCTCCACCCCCCAGTCGTTCTTAGACTCCTTATTGGGTGAGCAACGCAGCCAAGCAACACAGTTGGAGCCTCCCTCCTCCTTGGCCGGCAGGGAGGGAGGGAGAGGAGCTGCTTCCTTTGAAACCTGGGCAATTTAAGGGACATTATCAATAAGGGACAGCAGCGGGACACGGTGCTGGGATAAGGGAGTTTCCCGCCAAATAAGGGACAGTTGACAGCTATGGGTTGGCCACTGCGATAACAAGATGCTGGACTAGTTGGGCCGTTGGCTTGATCCAACAGAGCCCCGATCTAAGCCCTTAATTTAAACAACACCCCCCACTTTTTCTCTTGTTAAGGTGCTGTACTTCCTTTTCTCCTTGCGATGACTGATGCTAAGGGGCCAAAGGGAAAATCCATGAGGTTTCAATTTAATAATAGGAAGGGGGGACCATTATCCCGTCCAACTGACCTCTTTTAAGAGCCCAGCATTTCCCAAACGAAGAGGAAGCGGGAGTTTTAGAAGGAGATAATAAAAGGGAAAACTTAATATCATATAAGAATCCCGTCTCCAAAAAGACAGCCCGGGCTATTGACCCCAGGAGTCCGCAGCTTAGCTGGCCTAATTAAATTTCTCTCAGGGTGAGAATATAAACACCCCCCAAAACTAAGAGGTGGCGCTTTTAAAAATTCTTCTTTTTATTAAAAAAATCCTTTCAAGCAAAGGCTTTGAATCATTGTGGAGGAAGAGGCAGCAAAATGGTGTGTAATAGCAGAGCCTTTATTTCTTTCAGGAAATCGTCAACAGAATGGATGGATTTTAACAGCAGAGCACTTTTTTTTTGCGGAGGAGGGGTCAAATCTGTAGAGGATTATGAAGAAAGTAGGTGGGATAGAATAGTTGTTACTTAGAGACCAAAGTGGGTAGCATAGCAGTCTTTGTTGGGCAAGCAGTACACAGAAAAACACATATAACACAAAATTGGTTTGAATTAGGGGAAAGTGGGTTCCCCCTGTTCCATTTCCTAGGTCTTGCTGTAGGTTCCCTACAGTGGAGGAGAATTTTGTTTGGACTACATAGGAAAGCAAACCAAACTTTTTTGAATCAGATCCTGGAGCTGTCTAGTATTGCAGACTTCTAAAAATAAAATAAAATGCAAAGAGTTCGAAACACATGCGGATAAATGCATGTTCTATACTAAAAAGACACACAAAATTTGTACTTCTGGGGAAAGGGGTGGAACAGCATGCACAAAATGTGAGAAGCACATAAAAACTGTGGTTTAGAAGGCAACTGATAAATGTAGTCGTTGCCATGTGTGATGACTTCACAACGCTTTGTAGACACTCAGAATTAGCTATATGATGATGTCACCGAGGGCAAGCATAGCCAATTCAGAAGGAGGGCAATTCAACATTTGGCTGCAAGGCACCTTGTACGATGGCTTCTCCCTGGCATCTATAGTAAGACAGATCTGAAAAAAAATCAATCGTTCCCAGCAAAGCATGCTGGGTTTGGAGAAAGTTCACATTATTTTTTTAATTATAAAAAAGTCAAAGTCTACTGCAGGAGAACTGAAGTGAGGGGAATGTTCTGTATGCCTTAAAAAAGGGTTGTGGCCAGCCATGATTATACACAGCATGAGGCAGAGAGACAGACAAACATTAAATTGGGGGAGGAGAGTGTGTGCGCTCCTAGGGAGGCACAGGATTCTCAAACCAAAAGTATTTGCTGCTCTGAAAATTGGGGGGGAAGTCTTCAGCCACCATCCGGTAGCAAATTACAAAGCGCTTTGACGTCGCAAGCCAACTTCCATTCTCGCCGAACTATCGCAGCAGCCCCAAGCCACAGAAAGGCAGGTCTTCGTTCCAGAGCTGGAAGCCTGGCGCAGGAGCAAACCCCCAGATGTAAATATAAACCCTGTCTGCTTCCACGCACAGGGCCCCTGCTCCCTGGAAGAGGTCCTCTCCTACAACAGGGTCATGTGATGGTGTATGCGTATGTGTGTGCTTCTTCTAGGAAGGGGGTGTTGACCGAGACTTCTGGATCAATCGGACAGAATGAGAATGCTAGGTCAAGGAGTCGGCTGAGGATCAGAATCCAAGGAGGGCAGTAGGGTAGCGGTGGCGAGCTATGTGCCATCACAAGTCCCCAAGAAGAAGAAGAAGAGTTTGGATTTGTTATCCCGCTTTATCACTACCCGAAGGAGTCTCAAAGCGGCTAACATTCTCCTTTCCCTTCCTCCCCCACAACAAACACTCTGTGAGGTGAGTGGGGCTGAGAGACTTCAGAGAAGTGTGACTGGCCCAAGGTCACCCAGCAGCTGCATGTGGAGGAGCGGGGAATCGAACCCGGTTCCCCAGATTACGGGTCTATCGCTCTTAACCACTACACCACACTGGCTCTCAGTGTATTGGAGATGTATTGGAGGGACTGTGTGCAGGGTCCGGGGGTTAACCCAAGCAATGCAGTCCAGGTCTGGTCCCGAATCCAAGGATTCCACAAGGAGTCAGTCCAACAGGGCCCAGGCAGGAAACAAGGCTAGGTCAGGCACAGGGTAACAGGCAGGTTCCAGCAAGCAGCAATGTTGCTCCCGCAACCTGGGGTGAGGTCCGCCAGCCTTTTATTTCTGTCGGGGTAATGGCTGGTCCTGATCCCCTGGTGACTCACCTCCCTGTCTCACCCAAAGGCGAGCACTTCTCCTGCGAGTACTCAGGTCTCTCCTTCTCTCAGACCTCAGTCTCTGCAGCTCGGGAGATGTCAGTGGGTTACTAGACCCAGGGGCCGCCTCAGCCTCCCCTGACCCAACTGGTAGTGGAGCAGCTGTAAGTGATGGCCCAGCTGAAGGCAACGAGGACATCCCCGCATCTGGAGCCAGGGCAGGCTCAGGCCCCTGACTCGGCCCAGCTGGTGCTTGTTGCAGGGGAACCTGTGCAGACTGGGGCTCTTCAGAATCAGGCCCCAGACTTGGTTCAGGTGATGCCTGAGGCAGAGGATCCGGTGTGGACCGAGACTCCTCCGGGTCCAAGTACGAGCCCAAGTCCCAGGCCATCACAGACTGGTCAGATCAGGGTGAAGAATGGGAGAAGCTGGAGGGACGGGAGGCTGATGTTCCTGGGGAAAGACTCAGAAGGCCGGGACGGGACATGTCTGGGCTTCTCATCAGAGTGGTCTGGGAAGGATGCGGGGGTTGGGGGGGAGTCAGATCTGAGGGAGGGGCCCAGCAGGTGAGGCCAGGCCAAGGTAGGTCATGCAAACCAGGTCTCTCCACAGTCCCGGTGCCACTTCCCACACCGTTTTGTTTCGTGCTCCATAAACCACCTTGCCACCATCTTATGGTGAAAATGGGCCTCTAAGGTAACAAAAGGTAAAGGACCCCTGGACGGTTAAGTCCAGTCAAAGGTGACTATGAGGTTGTGGAACTCATCTCGCTTTCAGGCCAAGGGAGCCAGTGTTTGTCCACAGACAGCTTTCCGGATCATGTGGCCAGTAGGACTAAACCGCTTCTGGTGCAACGGAACACCGTGACGGAAACCAGAGCGAATGGAAACGCCGTTTACCTTCCCGCCGCAGGTGTACCTATTTATCTACTTGCACTGGCCTGCTTTCAAACTGCTAGGTTGGCAGGAGCAGGGACAGAGCAACGGAAGCTCACCCTGTTTTGCAGATTCAAACTGCCAACCTTCTGATCAGCAAGCCCAAGAGGCTCAGTGGTTTCGACCACAGCGCCACCCTAATGGGCCTCTACATATTGGAAACAAGCAAGCATAAATGGAGCCTGACTTGGTTGCACCCATCACATTGTGCATTATGCTTCCTTGCAACCCAGGATTCCATGGGAAGCAGCAGCTACGGAGCATGGAAGCATTGCTTTGGAGAGAGCTCAGGGCTTCGGAGCAGGAAGTCTCAGCTAAGAACCCCCCCCCCCCCGTCCAGTTCTCCCCCTCTCACTTTGCAGCTGTTGTCTGCACTCTCTTCACGGTAGCTAATAACAGGAGCTTTGTATTTCCTCAGAGCCCTTTATCCTCCATGATCCCCCAAACACTTCAGAAATTGCACAGGCAAAGGTCATTTTGTTCATCCTATCCGGCAGCTACTGTGGGATAGGTTAGAAACCAGCATTTTGGGGAGGGGGTTGTGGTGGGAGGAGGGAAGAGAATATGGCCAAAAGTGGTGGGTAGATTCCTGACCATCATGCATCTTCCTTCAGATGGCCAACACCTTCATGGTGTTTCAGGGCCACCATTTTGTCCACCCTTGCCATTTTTGCCTTGGCTGGCTATGAGTCCTGTATCATCGTGGCTCCCGTGGTGTCCTGTGGCACCTACACTTTTTAAACCTGACACTCTTATTTGTTAAGCTCTGCCCTCCCGGAATGTCCTCTCTGTGGATTAGTTGAGTGGTTGAGTCACTGCTCTTCACCCCGTTGAAATGAGAAGAGCTCTCATCGGCTCTCTAGAAATCTTGCCAGGTGAGGGAGGCTGACATTTAAACAGGGGATTGACCAGGCAGAATCTGCTGGATGAAAGCAAAACAAGACGAGAGAAGCCTCCCTCCTCGGTGTCACGAGCTCCCTCATTCTTTCCGTCCCTTGGCAAAGATGTGTGTGCGCGCGCCTGTGCGTCAGTGGCCGGGGAAACAATGACCACATTTTAGTGCATGACCTTGAGGAACTGTGCTTGGAGATACACATTCTTTTCACTTAGAAGGGAAAGGAGAGGGACCCACACAGCTAACGATACGATACGATAATCTTTATTGTCATTGTCCCATACAGAACAACGAAATTGAAAAAAATCTACACCAGACATTCAAAACCCAACAAGCCTGCTATCCCAGCTATCCCAGCCTGTTTAGCCCCCCTAAAAACTCTGATACCCCATAATTAAATACAATATACTCCCATAGAGACTACCTTATACTGCATTTAGAACCAGAATTGCATTGGGGTAGAAACTGTTTCTCAGGCGGCTAGTCCTAGTCTTTATAACCCTGGACCTTCTTCCAGATGGCAGAAGCTGAAAGAGATCATTTCCGGGGTGTGCACTATCCTGCGCTATCTCTGCAGCTTTCTTATGGCACCTGGAAGCATAGAGTTGATCCAAGGTGGGAAGAGTGCACCCAATTATTCTCTCCACAGTCTTTACAACCCTGGACAGCATTGTTTTTTCCCTGAGATGTGGATGTGGGCCTTTTGGGGTGCAAAATGCCCCTTTTTTGTGAGTCCCGCTTTGCTTGCAAACCGATAATACTAGTATATATTCAAACCCACCCATCAGATATGGATTGATTGATTATGTTTTGAAGTTTCCCTTTCAGCAAGAAGCTCAGGGAAATGTACTCCCTCAGATGGGTGGAGTACAAATAGTAACAGCATCATCATCATCATCATTATTTTGCTAACCCGGTGAAATAGGTCAGGTTGTAGATAGCAAAGGGGCCCCATGTCACGCAGGAGCTTCATGGCAAGAGAGAATTTCAGATCCCAGTCCAATAGTCTAAGCACCAGACTTCTCTGAGTTTCAGGTGGACGTAACATGTTCTCACACGACGATAGCAGAGCTTCAGCCGAAAAGCATCTTGACACACAGGAACACAAGAAGAGTCTGTCAGAGCTCATCCTACACTTGAGTAGGACCCTGGCAGAGACACATGCTTGACTGGCATGTTCTCTCCCTCCTGGTCATTCGTTAGGGAGCTTCATAAGCTTTCTTCTGCCTGAACATCACAGCGACCGATGCCAACTGACACCGGCACATTTAGGGATCCGCAGAGTCTTCGCAGCTTGCGTAACAGACCTCAGCAACTCAGCATTTTGGCTAATCTACTTTATTTACATATAAACACACCCGGAGCACTGCAACATGGCTCCCTCTCTCTCTAGCATCAGACAGCAAAGAGAGAGAACAAAGGACAATAGTCCCACTTCATGCAACACAGTAACACAAATATCCTGTCTCCGTCACTTCCCACTCTGTGGAGTCAAAACATACACCGTCATGTGATAGACAACAATCCCATGACTGCAATCATGGAGCAGGAATTCTAACAGAGTCAATGGCTCATCTAATCCAATGCTTTTTCTCCCGGGGCGCTCCAGATGTCACAAGGAAGTATACTTGCTTCTGGGTGCAAAATATGAGAAGATGGCCAATGCCCCACCAACTGGCAAGGAGAATCAACAACTCCTTGTTTTAATCCTTTGTTTCTTTCTCTCCCAACCAACTTCATTTCTCCACATTTCCACTTCGTTTTTATTTATTTTTCAGGAAGGGTCTTCATGAAAATTCAGCAATGTTTTAGTGCAATGTGCACATTTTTCGTATGCATTTCTGCCTAACCTACATATTTTCCACAAATCACTTTTCCCTAATAAAATGCACTTTTTGACATTATTTTCACTAACGTACATATACACCATCTCTCCCCAATGTATGCATATTTTGTACACGCCACTCGCCTGGAGAACTGCATTGCAAAATTCAGAGAGGGGTGAAATCTGAAGGGTTGGCTATGTTTTGGTTTGCGTCTTGCTCCAGAAAGCACCAGTTAGGTTGCTTCACTTTTGCATGTGGATCTGATTTCTCCCCCATTCCTAATGTTATATATGTGATGGTTACGTGGGAGCCGGTTGAAGTTAAATCCTTCGAAGACAGAGGTCCTTTGGCTGGGAAGGGACGATATGGGATTGGGGGGGGGGCAACTCCCATCTCTTGCGGGGGCGCAATTAGTGCCAGCACCGTTCGTTAAGAGTTTGGGTGTAATCTTCGACACCTCCCTTTCCATGGAGGCGCCGATTGCAGCTACAACAAAGGCGGCATTTTTTCCTCTCCGCCAATCTAAGCAGTTGGCTCCTTACCTCTCTCGCCCTGACCTAGCCACTGTGTTCCACGCGACGGTCACCTCCAGACTGGATTATTGTAACTCGCTGTACGTGGGGCTGCCCTTGAGACTGACCCAGAAACTCCAACGGGTGCAGAATGCTGTGGTGAGACTCCTTACGGGGTCCTCGCCGCGGGATCACATTCACCCGGTGCTATACCAGCTGCACTGGCTCCCAGTGGGGTACAGGATCAGGTTTAAGGTGCTGGTTTTAACCTTTAAAGCCCTATACAGCCTAGGACCCTGGTACCTACAGGACCGCCTCTCCTGGTATGTCCCACAGAGGAACTTACGGTCTTCAAACAAAAACATCCTGAAGGTCCCAGGCCACAGAGAGGTTAGGCTGGCCTCAACCAGAGCCAGGGCTTTTTTGGCTGTGGCCCCAATCTGGTGGAACGCTCTGTCACAAGAGACTAGGGCCCTGCGGGACTTGACATCTTTCCGCAGGGCCTGCAAGACAGAGCTGTTCCACCAGGCCTTTGGCCAGGGCAGTCTGACCCCCTCCTTCGGTAATCCTCACAGAACTCTAGCCCATGGTTGCCATTAATTTGGTTCTGAATTGATTTTAGAATGAATTGATTTTAGAATATATTTCAATTAACTGATTGTGATTTTATGCAAACTGTGTTACTTTTACTGTTGTTAGCCGCTCTGAGCCCGGCTTCGGCTGGGGAGGGCGGGATATAAATAAATTTTTTATTATTATTATTATTATTATTATTATTATTATTATTATTATTATTTATGCTGCAACATTAGCTATAAGGCCAAACACATTTATTTTTTTTAAAAAAACCACAACAATGATGCACTTGGCATATTGAAGGGGTAGGACTGAATCAAATGTTGAGACCTCTTCCACGCACATCCCCAATCTTGGTTCAGTCTGTGTTGCAAGGAAAAGGGGCTACAGCCAGTTTCATAATGTCCCCTCTGCTCTGCTATCCTGCACCTCGCTGCATTTCTTCTGGAACAGAGGTCAACTACTAAGCCACAGCTCTAAACACTACATCACAATCCCCGAGCGGCCTTTAAAAATCAGTGGAGCCTAAGTATTTAGTGTTCTGAGAGCTTTTATTAGCCAGAACACCTATCAGGGAAGCGGATGAGTTCCAATCCCTTAGAATTAATGGTTCTCTTTCTGAACGTTCACATAATGCACGACGGCGAAACATGTTTTTCCCCCAGTGCGCCTAGGCTACATCTAACAGACCTCAAGATAATGTTCAGATGCCTCAGAGTTCCCCAAACCCCCTTCTCAGGGAAAATGCAGCCCTTGTTTCACGGCTGTTTAGAGAGTCTTTAAAATGACAGGCCTGGATTTTTCTCTTTCCCTCCCAGCCCACTGCCCCAGCGCCAGTCCTCCAGGATGGCCGGCATTTTCTGCACACTCCATCAAGGTGATCCTTGCAGGCAGGTTCCTGGCTCTTTCCCCTCGTCTTCGGAACGGACTTCTTTCAAAAGGAAACAGGCAAATCCCTCCTGTTCCTTGGACTGACACGTCTCCTCGCTGTTACATCTTCATTGCTTTCCCTCAGCTTATGCAACAAGGAGATCTATTTCTCTTTGCCAAATTGTTTCTATTAATTTTCCAAATTTTACCAAATCAGCCACAAATCAAAGTGAATTTAATACAACTTTTTTCAAGGAGATCTATTTCTTACGGCTGAGCAAAAAGTTCTCAGAAGATATGTTTTATTTTTGTCGATTCTGAAACAGCTATTCTTATTTTTCTCGCTCCCCACCCTCCCAGCAAAAGGTGACTTTGCAAAACATTCTCTTAATATTCTCCGCCATTTTGGTGTCTGTGTCTGTCTGTCTGTGTGTGCGTGTGGTGGCTGACATTTTCCCAAAAAAGTGCCCTAGAATGAACCTAGGTCTGGAGTATTGTACAGTGGTACCTCGGGTTAAGAACTTAATTCGTTCTGGAGGTCCGTTCTTAACCTGAAACTGTTCTTAACCTGAGGTACCACTTTAGCTAATGGGGCCTTCCGCTGCCTCCGCGCCATCACTGCGTGATTTCTGTTCTCATCCTGAAGCAAAGTTCTTAACCCGAGGTACTATTTCTGGGTTAGCGGAGTCTGTAACCTGAAGCATCTGTAACCTGAGGTACCACTGTATAGGATTGTGCCTCAGTGGCAGAACTTAAACCCTGGAATCTCCAGAGAGGGCTGGAGAAGACATGTGGTCTGAAACTTTGGTGAGTCACTGCCAGTGTAGGTAATATTGAACAAGATGGACCAGTGGTCCAACTCTTGATGGGATTTTTAATATTTTGTTGGAAGCCGCCCAGAGTGGCTGGGGAAACCCAGCCAGATGGGTGGGGGTATAAATAATAAATTATTATTATTATTATTATTATTATTACTATTACTATTAGCTTCCTATATCCCTGTCTCCTGGCTGCTTATGTGTCAGACGATAGGCATGCATGGAATGGCTTATCTTGAAAGACGGCATGGCTAGCTGGAACCCTAAGGAAGAACACTCCTGTTTGGCAATGAGGATGTACTACTACATTTTTTATTTATGGGGAAGAAAGCCACTTCCGCCCTTCAGAGGAAGTAGAGTTGCGGGCTTCATGGCCCGACCACATGCGTGGCAGCTAGAGCCCAGCCCCCTCACGATTGGGGGGATTTCCAGCTGCGTCACTTCCTGGCCAGCCAATCGGCTGGCTCTGGGGGCATGGCCTGCTCTATTTAAGGCAGGACGCGGCCAGGGATCTCCCTCTTTGCCGCCTGACAGCTGTTCCTGCTTTTTCCCACCCTCCCGCCCTATAAGGTTTTCGTTCCTTGACCTTGCTATGGACCTTGGTTGGTCGCCGTTGAGGGGCCTGGTAGGAATTTTTCCACTTGGCCAATTGGCACCAGCCACTGACAGCTACACAAATTCCCTGACAGCTACAGAAATTCAGATTTGCATCAACAACCTGAAAGTCACTTGGGCTCCATCGCAGCATCCATCACTGGCTAGAGTATCAGCGATGTGAGGCCTCTGGTTTTGCTTGATGCAAATGCCTCAGGAATTCCCCAAGGTGAGCTATGTAGCATCTGCAATATCATTACTCCCATAGTCCCAGAAAACCTGCACTTGCTTATGTCAACTTAGTTCCCAACTCTCTTGTTCGGTTCTTCGTGGTGACACGTCTGCTGGTTATCTGGCTCGATTGCTGCCTTGGGGTCCCCGTCTGACCCAGAGTGCAACCTCCTTTCTCTAGAGGGTCCCCTTCCTGTTGTACCAGGTCTGAGTCATTGGCACTCAGCAATCACAAGCCTGGGCCAGAAAAATGAATACCCAGATGAGTTAGCAAATCAAGAGGAGAGCACAAAAGGGATTTGACGCTGCTGCAGGTCCTGGGAAAATCATTAGGAGGACAAAACGCAGCCCTGAAGAGGAGCGCTCTCCAACGTCTGTTGGCAAAGGAGTATCAAGATTGCAAGGGCAACTCTTGAGATCCAGGAACCGTAGGGGTTTGCAGTTAGAGGTGAAAGGACAACAAGGTAGAAGTTGATAAAATGATGTATAACATTAGAACTCAGGGACATGCAATTGTGCAGAATGTTGCAATATTCAGGAGAGACAAATGAAAGCATGATTGAATTGAAATGTTGAAATTGAAATTGAAATACTTTATTGTCACTTGTACAACTTGTATACAGCGAAATTACACGAGCACCCCCCACTCAGCTGTCTTAGTCTTAATTCCCCTCGTTTACTGACGCACACCCACCAAACCCGAAAGTCAGTTGCCCAGTTGTTATCTTTTCATTCAGCAGCCTAACAGCCCACGGATAGAAGCTGTTTTTTACCCTGTTGGTGCGACTAATCATGCTTCTATATCTTCTGTCTGAGAGCAGGAGATCAAGAAAGTGCCGGCCAGGGTGTGAATCACCCCTGAGAATTTTCCTCACTCTCCTGAGGCAATGTTCTTCTGCTATTTCATCCAGCGGATTCAAGGGACAGCCCATAATATCTTGTACTGTATTCACCACCCTCTGTAGGCACTTCCTATCAGTTGATGTCAAACCAGCGTACTACACCGTGATGCAGTAGGAAAGGACACTTTCTATTGTGGACCGGTAGAAGGAGATCATCAAATGTTGATTGACATTGTTTTTTCACAATACTCTGAGGAGATGGAGTCTCTGTTGGGCTTTCTTAACCACCTGGGTTGTATTTATTTTCCAAATAAGATCTTCACTGAGATAAACTCCTAGGAATTTACAGGAAGAGACTCTCTCCACACAGCCCTCCCCGGTGTACAGCGGGGCTAGTGTGGTGTAGTGGTTAAGAGTGGTGGACTCATAATCTGGTGAACCGGGTTCGCGTCTCTGCTCCTCTACATGCAGCTGCTGGGTGACCTTGGGCTAGTTACACTTCTCTGAAGTCTCTCAGCCCCACTCACCTCACAGAGTGTTTGTTGTGGGGGAGGAAGGGAAAGGAGATTGTTAGACCCCTTAGGGTAGTGATAAAGCGGGATATCAAATCCAAACTCTTCTTCTTCTTCTTCCTCTCTTCCTCCGAAAGTCCAACACCATCTCCTTTGTCTCACTGATATTAAGGTGCAAGTTGTTCCCTAGGCGCCATGTAGATATTTTTTGGACCTCCCCTCTATACGCTGATTCGTCTGATGTGGTGCATAGTGAAACTTGCTTCCACAGGAAGCAGAAGTGGCCACCAAACTTGGATGGCTTTAAAAGATGATAGGACCAATTCATGGAGGACAAAGCTACCAATGCTACTAGCCAGGATGGCTACGCTTTGCCTCCACAGTTGGAGCCAGCGGTGCTTCTGAAGTCCAGTTGCTGGAAACCACTGAAGGAAAGAGGGCTCTGGTGCTCGGATCCTGCTTGTGGGTTTCCTAGTTGTGGGTTCCTTGGTTGGCCACTGAGAGAACAGGATGCTGGTTTAGAGGGTCCATTGGCCTGATACAGCAGGCTCTCCATATGCTCTTATGTTCTTAAATTAATTTCAGTTTGCATTTAAAGCTGTATCACCCTAATCTGCACTTTTCAAATAATATGCGAACCAAAAGACAACCACCTGTTGAAATTCAAATGTTTCTGAATTTTGCAATGCAGTTCGCCAGCCAAATATTGCACACAAAAATTGCCCATCACAGAGGTTATTGTGATTTCAGAATTACATCTTTTTTTTGAGTACAGTGATACTTGCCAATTTAAGATAATAACAATTATGAACCTATTTTGAAAACAAGAAAATGTATAATTGTAAGTTGTAAAAGTTATGATGAAAAGATATAAAAAGGTAAAGGTACCCCTGACCGTTAGGTCCAGTCACCGATGACTCTCGGGTTGCGACGTTCATCTCGCTTTACTGGCTGAGGGAGCCTGTGTTTGTCCACAGACAGTTTTTCCAGGTCATGTGGCCAGCATGACTAAACCGCTTCTGGCAAACCAGAGCAGCGCACGGAAACGTGTTTACCTTCCTGCCAGAGTGGTACCTATTTATCTACTTGCACATGACGTGCTTTTGAACTGCTAGGTGGGCAGGAGCTGGGACCGAACAACGGGAGCTCACCCCATCGCGGGGATTTAAACCGCCGACTTTCTGATCGGCAAGCCCTAGGCTCTGTGGTTTAGACCACAGCGCCACCTGCATCCCTTGATGTAAAGATACACTTGTGAGTAATAAAGGAAAAAGAAAGAAAGAAAGAAAGAAAGAAAGAAAGAAAGAAAGAAAGAAA
>JAXCMG010000017.1:2060522-2101766 GCA_034642415.1 Podarcis siculus | reverse complement strand
ATGGTGAATTTGGGGTGACCCAATGCAAAGATCCTGAGGATCCATGTTGATCTATGCTTTGTAACCACATTTTAAGTGGGGAGCGAAGGAAAAACAAAGAAGGGACATGAGAGGGGTGTGCAGAGAAGCAGCTGGCTAAGAATGCAGGAGAGGGATTTAACCGGGAGGGAGGAAAGAAAGGCAAAAGTTCCCCCCCACCCAAGCCAGCCAGCCATCTCTCTCTCTCTCTCCCCCTCCCCCCTTCTCTCTCTCCCTCCCCCCCCTCTCCCTCTCCCTCCCCCACTCTCTCTCCCTCTCCCCCAGCAGTACCGGAGCACAGAGAGGAATTAGAAAGAATGGCACTCTGCTTGCCTGGAGGGGAGGGGCTTTCCCTGCTCTTTGTTCCGTTTGAGCAAACACAGCAACGAAACAGAGAAGGGTGGGCAGTAAGACCCTGAGGCAGAATGCAGGAAAGCAGCCGCTTCCTCTTTTCAGGTTTCCCTTCTCCGTGAAGCGCGGTTTGATTTTTGCCTGATTTTTTGGCTCCAGGGACCACACATTCGCTCTATAACACGCACAGACATTTCCCCTTCCTTTTTAGGAGAAAAAATCTGCGTGTAATAGAGGGAAAAATACGGTACTTTATTTTGGAAGAGTTGAAACTTGCTGAAGCTCAAATTCTGGTGACGCCCAGTGTGGGGTTTGCCCATTCTTTTTAAAATGTCTGTACAGGGGGAGGACCAATAGGTAGACCAATAGAAAAGCCAGAGGCGGAGCCTACCTGTTTATGTGAGGGCCTAGCCCGAGGTTTGGGTTGGTTGGTTTTAGCTGGTTGATTGGGAAAAGGCAGTTGGGAAAGCAGTTGGCAGACAGTTGGAATTAGAGAGACAGTGCAGTTGGTTCTTGTGTGAGGGGAGGTAGAAGAGTTAGAGACAGGATAAAAATAAGACTAAGAAGGTAAAGAGTAACAACATTTTGAATGCAGTTAAAGTTTATTTTCGCCGAAGAATGGATGCTTTTGAATTATGGTGCTGGAGGAGACTCTTGAGAGTCCCATGGACTGCAAGAAGATCAAACCTCTCCATTCTGAAGGAAATCAGCCCTGAGTGCTCACTGGAAGGACAGATCCTGAAGCTGAGGCTCCAAGACTTTGGGGGTCACAGAGAGGCGGACACGACTAAACGACTAAACAACAACAACAAAGTTTATTTGTGTCTGCAATAAACTACACTCTTCTTTGTTAAATTAAGAACCTGACTGAGACTAAGTGATTTACTGGGGAGGACCTGTTTGGTGGCAGCGGATTAGTGGTGTACAATAGTCCGTGAGACGACTGGGTGCTCCATACGAACGCCACACCCCTTGCCTGCCCAGATGGAGAATAGAGAGGGTTGCGTGAGCTTGTGTAGGAGCTAGCCTACTTGCACCAGTGGCTCTGCTCATTTTGGCCTCATTTGGCCCTGCCCACCACTGGCTTGTGGCTCCTCCTGGAAAGATGTCTAGAAGCAAAGCGGACACTATTATTTTCCCCCTCCCTGCTTCCAAGGGGCTCCAGAGCCCTGCTCTTGACGGAAAGTCTCGCTCGTTCCATGTGGCCACGTCCGAAATGAGCAATCGTCTTGGATTTCCATCTGCACTATGTGGGAGATTCTTGGCCACCTAACGCACAAATCTGAGATGGTTTCGGTCATCCTTAATGTTCATTGTTCATTTCCCCCGGCGCTGCCCTCTCTCGCCGCATTTTTCCAATCGTGTCAACCCAAAAGCTGCCTGATCGCATAGGAAAACAGCAGGCGGGCTGCAGATTTATGATAGCAGACCATCCTTGGCACGAGACCGCTTCCTTGAATATCCTCCAGAGCTGTGTGAGCCTAGCCGTTCCCGCTAGCACATGATGAACACTTATTGTTTGGTCTTGTCACTTCCAAGCCCAGAAACAATAACTAACAACAAATGGTTCTTGTTTCTTTATTGCCTTAAGGAGAGCAGAGGGGGGAGAGATTATTTACAGTTTATCCCAATTCAAAATGATATCTCTCCCCACACTCCCTGCTTTACTTTGGGAGAGGCCATTAAGATGATGATGTGACTTTGGAGTTCCTTGCCAGAGAGCTCTTCTCCCTTGATGGAAACTAATAGACGGGAACCGATTTGGATTGGCTCCAGGTAGTAAGGTTTGCGCACTTGAATATCTTGTTAAATCACATCAGAGGAACTGCATTTCATGTCAGTGCTGAAATAGTGATGGAACTGGCTCAGCGTAGAGTGAAGGATGGATACAGGGTGTTGTTGACATGTACAGTATCAGTGTTGGGGTGTTGGAGAATCCTGGCGGAAATGGAAATGGGAGCAGGAATTGCCAACGTTCACTGATTTGTCCCATGTCCAGAATGGAATCAATCCAGTAAATACAACTCGTATTCACTGTTGTTGTTACTCGCAGTCTGCAAACAAAATCAATTGTTTCCCTCCCTCATTCGCATTGTGTTTGCATTGAAATGAACGGGGTGGAATAACATCCTGGCAGTGTTGTTTACATAATTCATTATGTAAATCACATCATTTACATAATTTTGCTACAGCAGATGGCAAGACAAATAAAGTAGTTGGGGGCAGAAGGCAAACTGCAGCAGAATGGAAACAGTGCTGCGTGGGGTGAATACAGGTCAAAATGGATAATTGCACCTTCTTATATCCCTGATGGGGATGCGGGTGGCGCTGTGGGTTAAACCACAGAGCCTAGGGTTTGCCGATCAGAAAGCCAGCAGTTCAAATCCCCACGACGGAGTGAGCTCCCGTTGTTCGGTCCCAGCTTCTGCCAACCTAGCAGTTCAAAAGCACGTCAAAGTGCAAGTAGATAAATAGGTACCACTCTGTCAGGAAGGTAAACAGCATTTCCGTGTGCTGCTCTGGTTCGCCAGAAGCGGCTTAGTCATGCTGGCCACATGACCCGGAAGCTGTACGCCGGCTCCCTCGGCCAATAAAGCGAGATGAGCGCCGCAACCCCAGAGTCGTCCGTGACTGGACCTAACAGTCAGGGGCCCCTTTACCTTTACCTATATCCCTGATTATGATGATAAATAATAATTTTATTATTCATACCCTGCCCATCTGGCACTCTGGACGGCTTCTGTGCCAGAATTGAGTTTGCCATTGCAAAAACAAAAGGAAACTTTTGGCACACATTTGAGGTCTTTTGCATTTTGTTTCAGAGCTCAGATCTGAAGCTGATTGGTCTGCTGCCAACAGAGCTCAGGTCTTCTTTACATTAATTAGCAGCACCGAAGACAGCAGAGGCCTTTTTTTTTTTTTTTTGAGCTAGTTAAATATCACTTTACAACAGAGCTCAGGGTTTTTTTGGTTTTTTAAAAGAGAAGTTTTAAATTCATCCCATGCAAGGGAGCACAGGCCTTGAAAAGGTCAACCTGCACTCTGCGACACAGTTCTTCCGAAAGGCAAGGAGAGTCACTGCTCAAACGACCCCCGGTTGTTCGGAAAACGGGTTAACTCTCGCAAGAGACCTAAACTTGGTGGCAAAATGTTTTGCTTTCATCTCGCAAATTCACCTTTTGAACTGTTTTAATTGCCAATATAATTGTTTGGCGAACTTCAAAGGAAGTCAAAGCCAGCGTCTTTAATTGTGCCTGGAAGCCAGAGCAGGATTTGTGTCAAGGCCTTTCAAAATAGCCACGTTGCTACCCTCCTGCCGTATTTGTCAAGAGGAGCTTTCAACTGGACAGTCCCATATTCCAACCTGGGCGGATGCCAGGATCACAGCTCCCTGCCTCCAATTCCCTGGCATTTAAGTCACACTCAAGGGACACATTCTGGGATGACTTAAATATCTCAACCTCTTTTTTTCAACCCGGCAGCCTGACTCTTACACCCATGAAGAGGCGGAAGTTGCTTCCTCCAAGGAAATCAAGGTGATTAAATAAATACTGACCTCCTCCTTTGAACCTGTCAAAACCAAGAGGAAGAATCAGGCTGCTTTAAATAATGATGATGATGATAACAACAAAAGGTTGCAGGAAGGAGAAAGTCTCAGGTGTCAGCGTTTTATCTGTGCCTCTGCATGTGTATGTTTTCTACAAGGCTGGTTAATAGCCACTGAACTTTGATAATCTGTACTTTATTTATTTGGTTTCCTCAGTAATTGTGGTGTGTGTGCGTGTGTGTGTTTTGAAAGCCAGTATTTTTTAGGCTGCATGTTAATCCAGGCCAAGATGTTCATCTGAGCAATTAAAACAGAAAGGAGCCAACTCCCAGGGTTCCCCGCTCAGTGCATGAGCCAAGACACAGTCAAACGCGAACGAGCAGCTGAGGTGCTTAAGGGAGGGAATAAAACCCACTGCCCAAGGCTTGGTGCCTGTTCCCCAGTGGGAAGGAAGGGGTTAAGGTCCCTTTGCCTGTGTCTCCAAGCAAGTGGCTAACTGCATCTTAATAATTTATTATTTGCACCCCACTTGTCTGGCTGGGTTTCCCCAGCCACTCTGGGCGGCTCCCAACAGATTATTAAAAACACGATAAAACGTAAAACATTAAAAACTTCTCTAAACAGGGATGCCTTCAGATGTCTTCTAAAAGTAGTTGTTTTTCTCTTTGACATCTGGTGGGAGGGCGTTCCACAGGGCGGGCGCCACCACCGAGAAGGCCCTCTGCCTGGTTCCCTGCAACCTCACTTCTCGCAGGCAGGGAACCGCCAGAAGGCCCTCGGAGCTGGACCTCAGTGTCCAGGCTGAGCGATGGAATAGGACCAGTTCTCCCTCTCCTCCAGTGCAGCAGAACAGAGCATTTGAAAACCCATCAGAAATGCTTCAAGCGATGTGATGTGCAGAGCATGGGCTGCCTCCAAGGTTAATGGAGGCTCACGCTCCTCCTCAGGTGGTTCATCGCCTCTCGGATAGATGATAAATCTACTTGTCAGAGCATTTCGGCTTTGAAACCCCAGCGACCTCAGTGGGTGGACTGCTGTGGGGGGAGACCCATTAGTACTAAACCAAACTTCCCCCCCTTTTATGTGGGGAATCACACACAATTCTCTTTTATTACCTTGCCTCTAGAGGGAAACTCTCTTGGCCTGACAAGCCTGATTTTCGGAACAGGAGAAGGTCCTGTTTTCTCAGCCACTAAGGTATATGAGGCAAATGTTCTCACCTAATCTGATCCCCCCCCCCCGTCCCCTTATCCTGCCCAGATTACATGTGTTACGAATTCTGCAAGATGCTTCAAGTTCAGGAGTGCACTGATGGCTCCCCGTTAATCTTTTCTCTTTCGCTTGCGAGTCTTGCCTGATGGGGAATGGACGGTGCTGAGATTAATCAGGCAGCAGAGAGCACAAGCCTGGGGCTGCAGTGGTGTCTGAGCATTGAACTCCTTCGGGCTCAGTTCACCGGAGAATCATCTTTGCAAGCCAAACGATGGATTCAATCCACCATACTTGAGTTCTGCCAGGAAAGCAAGTATAAACTGAAGACCATTCCACAAAGTACTTCTTTGAACTTGATCACTTCAAATGACTTATCTGAAGCCACCAGAAAAAGGAAGGGGTGGTATGGATCTTCATCATTGGGGAGGTGGCTGTTGGTGGTAGTGACAGGAACACTGGAAATTGACTTATGCCAACGTGGATCATTTGCCCATCTCAGAACATCTGCTCAATGGCTACTAGCCACAATGGCTATGCTCAGCAGAAGCTTACGGAAAGCTTGGCCTATTGCTCAACTTCCAAAGAACCAAAGTGCTACACCTACAAGTACAAAATAACCCCCCTGCAGTGCCACAAATCCAACTCAATGGTGTAACGTTGGAAAATGTTGATCACTTCTACTACCTGGGCACAAGGGCCGACATTGATGCCGAAATCCAGCACTGCCTGAGCTCTGTGAGTGCAGCTTTCTCCAGATTGAAGTGCAGAGTGTTTGAGGACCAGGACATTTGCAGGGAAACCAAAATGCTTGTTTGCAAAGCTATTGTACTGCCAACCTTACTATATGCTTGTAAACGTCACCTCCAACTCCTCGAAAGATTCCATCAGTGGTGTCTCCAAAATTTTTTACACATCACTTGAAAGACAGGTGAACTAATACCAGTGTACTGGAAGAAGCAAAGATCACCAGTGTGGAAGCAACGATTCTTCAACATCAACTTCATTGGACTGGTTGCATTGTTTGGTCTTCCAAAGCAACTACTCTATTCCAAACTTTAAAATGGAAAGTGTAATGCAGGTGGTCAACAAAAGAGGTTTAAAGACTGTCTCAAGGCAATTTTTTAAAAAATGAAGTATAAACAACAACAATTGGGAAACACTTGCCTGCAAGTGCTCCAATTGGAGAACAGCCTTTACCAAAGGTGTCATGGGCTTTGAAGACACTCGAACTCAGGACGCAAGGGAGAAATGTGCTAAGAGGAAGGCATGCTTGGCAAATCCACACCATGATCAACTCTAACCTGGAAACCAATGTCCCCACTGTGGAAGGACGTGTGGATCCAGGATTGTCCTCCACAGTCACTTACGGACTCATTGTTAAAACCGTGTTTATGGAAGACAAGCTTACTCGGCTACGAATGATTGCCAATGAACCAAAGAAATGCCGTTTACCTTCCCACTGGAGCAGTACCTATTTATCTACTTGAACTTTGTGCTTTCAAACTGCTAGGTTGGCAGGAGCAGGGACCAAAGAACGGGAGCTGACCCCGTCGCCGGGATTCGAACCGCTGACCTTCTGATCGGCAAGCCCTAGGCTCTGTGGTTTAGACCACAGCGCCATCCGCATCCCTTTACCTTTTTACCTTACTGCAAATAGAGCCACAAGATGAGTCTTCCAGCCACTTCTGGGTCAAATGCTGGTGGCTATAGAGTGTCTTCTCTGGTTGTAGAACAACCACAAATAATATCCTTTCCCTTCTGTTCTCCAGGGAGTAACATATCTCACAATATGAAAAGATAAACAGGAACTGAAGGCTCAGAAGAGAGTATAGCCCCTAGTCCAGTCAGCAACCCCTCCCTTTGTTTTCCTGGATGCAACTCTAACAAGGTCTACTCTGAATAAGCCCTGCTGACTTACTCCAAAGTAAATGAGGTTAAGATTGCATTCTTACCCATGCTTGTGATTGTGCTTGCAAATCGTGCAAATCATTTTCTACTAAGCCTCCCCCCCAAAACACAATCATTTTTCTATACTGTAAAAAATAAATAAATCCAGCTTCGTCAGGGAAAATCAAGACTCCACTCCTCACTTGCTTGCAAAACAGGCTGCCATCTACCAACAGCCCCTAGCAGAGGCGCAGAAACTTCAGGTGTATTTTTGCCTCCCAATTTTGGCAGGTCACCGAGCATCTAATGTGTTATCGTGAAAATCTCAGAACACGCAGTTCGAGATCAAATTAAAAACAGACCCAACCAGAGTAAGTTCTCTCTCTCCGTGGAAAAAAGACGTCTGTCATAGGATCGCTGGTTCCGTGCCAGGTCTGTTTACTTTTTCTTTCTTTTTTAATAGCTTTGGTGAGCTGTATGGAAGGCAGAAAGCAAAGTCCCCAAATGCATTATTGAAAAAGCTCTAACACCTTGTCACTGGTCCACCTCCCCACAGCACTGGGGTCTCATCACTCTGACTAGTGGTCAGGTATGCCCAGGGCCAGATTTAGGTGTGATGAAGCCCTGAGCTACTGAAGGTAATGGGGCCCTTTATATGTCCAGCTGTCCTTTGTCAACGACAAATGGTCGCTGGTTTTTTGTGTTGAACATATGCTATATGGTAATTTATGGACCTCATGGGTATCTAAAGCCGCTTGCACATAACAAAATACATATTTTATCAAAGTAATTGTTGAACTGAAATACAATTAAGAAGACGTATATTCATAGTGAAATACAATTAAGAAGAGGTTTTGGTTTTGGAACAGAATTCCGGAATGGATTAAGTTTGAGAACCAAGGCACCGCTGTATATAGAAATGAGGAAACCAGTGATATTATAGGGAGCAGGATAGCAGGCGGGGCCCATGACTTACATCATAGGAGCCTACACAACACAAAACACTGTTGCTGTATGTAAGGTAAAGGTAAAGGGACCCCTGCTCATTACGTCCAGTCGTGACTGGCTCTGGGGTTGGGGCTCTCATCTCTCTTTATTGGCCAAGGGAGACGAAGTACAGCTACTGGGTCATGTGGCCAGCATGACTAAGCCACTTCTGGTGAACCAGAGCAGTGCACGGAAATGCCATTTACCTTCCTGCCGTAGCGGTACCTATTTATCTACTTGCACTTTGACGTGTTTTCGAACTGCTGGGTTGGCAGGAGGTGGGACTGAGCAACAGGAGCTCACCCTGTGGCAGGGATTTGAACCGCCGACCTTCTGATCGGCAAGCCCTAGGCTCTGTGGTTTAACCCACAGCACCACCTGCATCCCTAATAATCCAATAATAGCCCCCCCCCAAAAAAGAGACACATTTTAAAAGGGTATGGGATGTTGATCAGGTTAACCAAAGGCCAGGTTTAAAAGGAACGTTTTTGCCTGGCGCCTAAAGGTGTATAATGAAGGTGCCAGGCGAACTTCCCTGGGGAGAGCATTCTACAGATGGGGAGCCACTGCAGAAAAGGCCCCGTTGATGAGTGCTAGCAAGGAAAATTGTGAGAAGAGAGGGAGAGAGAATGCTACAATTTTTTAAAAAAATTGCACAATTCAGGGACCGCCCCTCTAGCGAACAACTGAACCTGCCCCTCTGTCATCTCCATTTGGGAAACAAGACCTGTGTGTTTGTGTACCCTACAAGTCAATGTGGGTCTCAGGCTAGGATTCTTGGCAGCCCCATCTTGCAAGGAGCCTTTTCGTTCCGAGCCAAGGTGTTTTTCCTCCGGAGTGTTTTCCAAGGTAATTCCATTGGACAGAACAAAAAAAAAGTGGGGGGGGGGAATTACCCCATGATGTCCTGTTTCTTATAATGCAGTAGATGTTTTCATACAGTGCCAGCACTTAATAAATGGCAGCGTATTCACACTGTCAAGGTTGTAAACCTAATAAATTGCATTTAATACGGAAATAAATACAGCGCGGCCGCATTTCAAACAGACTCGAAAGTATCCCCGCCTTATATAAAAGAGAAGGGGGCTGGTATGTCGTTATAGTCTGTGGAATGTGTGTGTGTGTAGGCAGCCACTTATTTTGTTGTTGTTGTTTAGTCATTTAGTCGTGTCCGCCTCTTTGTGACCCCCTGGACCAGAGCACGCCAGGCACTCCTCTCTTCCACTGCCTCCCGCAGTTTGGTCAAACTCATGTTTGTAGCTTCGAGAACACTATCCAACCATCTCGTCCTCTGTTGTTCCCTTCTCCTTGTGCCCTCCATCTTTCCCAACATCAGGGTCTTTTCCAGGGAGTCTTCTCTTCTCCTGAGGTGGCCAAAGTCTTGGAGCCTCAGCTTCAGGATCTGTCCTTCCAGTGAGCACTCAGGGCTGATTTCCTTCAGAATGGAGAGGTTTGATCTTCTTGCAGTCCATGGGACTCTCCAGCACCATAATTCAAAAGCATCAATTCTTTGGCGATCAGCCTTCTTTATGGTCCAGCTCTCACTTCCATACATCACTACTGGGAAAACCATAGCTTTAACTATACGGACCTTTGTTGGCAAGGTGATGTCTCTGCTTCTTAAGATGCTGTCTAGGTTTGTCATTGCTTTTCTCCCAAGAAGCAGGCGTCTTTTAATTTCGTGACTGCTGTCACCATCTGCAGTGATCATGGTTTTATGAGTGGATCCTAGTGATGGGAGGTCGAGAAAAGGTTACAGCCAGCTCTTGGGGAGGTGAAGGGCCACAGCTCAGTGGCAGAACATCTGCTTTGCATGCAGAAGGTCCCAAGTTCGATCCCCGGCATCTCCAGGAAGAATGAGAAGAGAACTCTGTCTAAAATCCTCACTAGGCATTATACTGAGCTAGGTGGACCACTGATCTAGCTCCATATAAAGCAGCCTCCTTTGAGCAGTGTCTCCCCCAACTCCACCTCTAAAGGAAATTCAAAGTCATTCTCTCTTTTTAAAAAATTAATATCCAGTTAATATATCCAATCATAATACTCCAATTAAAATAAAAAACTAAAAAAATAAATAAATTATAGTCCAAATTATAATTATTGATTTTTCGGAGCTCCTCACGGTCTGGATCTCTGAAGCATATCTCCACATCTCAGTCCTGCCTCTCCTCGTTGTTTCCATATTTTCCACATCTTGATTTTGATGCTTTATAATTCTCATGGAAAGTCATTCTCAAACAGAACATATTTTAGGATTTTTGAAGAATTGCAAGGAGGTTGACAAAATTGTGTAGATTTGTGGGTGGAGGTGTGGAACACATCTCTAAGGGCAGAACAAAATGCTACCCTCCCCCCAGAATGACTCACTGTTACCTGCCAAGATTTTAGACAGAGGTAGTTGTCAGCAGTGAGTAACAACAACAACAACATATCATTTATACCCCGCCCATCTGACTGGGTTTCCCCAGCCACTCTGGGAGGCTCCCAACAGAATAATAAAAACACATCAAAGATTAGAAACGTCCCTAAACAGGGATGTCTTCTAAAAGTAAGATAGTTGTTTATTTCCTTGACATCTGATGGGAGGACGTTCCACAGGGCGGACGCCACCACCGAGAAGGCCCTCTGCCTGGTTCCCTGTAACCTCACTTCTCCCAGTGAGGGAACCGCCAGAAGGCCCTCGGAGCTGGACCTCAGTGTCCAGGTTGAATGATGGAGTGGAGATGCTCCTTCAGGTAGAAGCCAACTCAGGGTCAAGGGAGACATAGAAATACATCAGCTCCAGACTAGGTCCCAGCCCACACAGGAAGCAGCCCAGACTTCCTGTTATAGAGAACACTATGGCCAGCTTTGTTGGGTGTCATCAGTCTGCAAGGAAGACAACCCAAGATGCAGTTCTGGTGGCTCGCCACAAGGGACAGCCGCACACAAGAATGGAAGGACCCTGGTTCTGGCTCTGACATCTCTTCACATTGTTCTGTTTTGATTGACAGGCGAGGTAATACTGCCATGCTACCCTGGACAGCTCCATGCAGGTATTAGACCAATAGACTCCATGTAGTTTCAGCAGTTGTCTGAATCAGAGCTGCAGGTCTATCTCAGTAGCTTGCATAACCTTCCATGAGAGGCGCTGCTTCATTTAAAGGGGCCCAGCCTGCTGTATTCCCTTCTGGGCAACCTTTTGTAGACCATGAGCAGTGTGGGCAAGGACAGAGGTGACAGTGGGTGGGGGGAATGAATGTAAATCTGAGCTTTGTGTGGTAGGCTAGCTTCTGCATGCAACTCCTCTCTGATGTCCATGCAGACAAGCACAAGAAGCTGGACTTATTCCAGACAGGCAAAAATGATTAACAAAGGACCAGTGAGGCCTGGGAGAGGGTGTGGTCTGGAGAGAGTTACAAGGGCCAGACAGAAAGACCTGGAGGGCCATATTCACCTTCCTGGCTTGAAGTTCCCCACCCTTTACCTTCTGAACACTCCAGATAAATATTAAAATTGTATTTCTGCAAATGACTTCAAACGACCTCAGGGCTAGGGACAATGGCAACCAAAGTCTGTTATTTGGTATCTCATACTGAGCTTCTTTTGCATGTAATATTCTGTGGTGGCTCCACGTTTGTGGACTGCTCTCCCCAGAGAGACTCACCTGACATCTTCATTACATATCTTTAGGTACCAGGAGAAAACATTTCTCTTTAACCCGGCCTAGGACTGATTAAGATTTTATGTCCTTTTAAATGTATTTGTGGGAGGGGGTTATTGGTTTGTTTTCAGTTTGGTTCTAGTTTTTATTACATATTCTGTGTTCTCCTTATGTATATTTTTGTTGTGAGCCACCCTGTGATTTTGGGGTGAAGGGTGGTATACAAATTTAACAACAGCAAGAAGAAGACATCTACATGTTCAGCAGAATCATGTGATAAAGCACTCTTGGGACTTCTCCGTGTAACACCCCTCCCCAACGCAAATGAAAACATCTCTGAACATTCAGCTCAGATTACATACGTAAGATAATGAAAGATGGGGCTCCAAAGTCGCCTCCCCCAACCTGAAGACCTTCAGGTGTTACAGCATTGCAACTCCCATCACCTTGACCATTGGACATGCTGGCTTGGGGCTGTTGCAAGTTGAGGTGCTATAATAATGATGATGATGATGATGATGATGATGATGATGATGATAATAATAATATAATTTATTTATACCCCGCCCATCTGGCTGAGTTTCTCCAGCCACTCTGGGCGGCTCCCAATCAAGTGTTAAAAACAGTACAGTGTTACATATTAAGAACTTCCCTGAAGTTCTTCTGAATGTCTTCTGAATGTCAGGTAGTTGTTTATCTCTTTGACATCTGATGGGAGGGCGTTCCACAGGGCGGGCACCACTACCAAGAAGGCCCTCTGTCTGGTTCCCTGTAACTTGGCTTCTCACAGGGAGGGAACCGCCAGAAGGCCCTCAGCGCTGGATCTCAGTGTCCGGGCTGAACAATGGGGGTGGAGACGCTCCTTCAGGTATATAGGACCGAGGCCATTTAGGGCTTTAAAGGTCAGCACCAACACTTTGAATCGTGCTCGGAAACATACTGGGAGCCAATGCAGATCTCTCAGGACCAGTGTTATGTGGTCCCGGCGGCCACTCCCAGTCAGCAGTCTAGCTGCCGCATTCTGGATTAATTGCAGTTTCTGGGTCACCTTCAAAGGTAGCCCCACGTACAGCGCATTTCAGTAGTCCAAGCGGGAGATAACTAGAGCATGCACCACTCTGGCAAGACAGTCTGTGGGCAGATAGGGTCTCATCCTGCGTACCAGGAGCTGGTAGACAGCTGCCCTGGACACAGAATTAACCTGCGCCTCCATGGACAACTGTGAGTCCAAAATGACTCCCAGGCTGCGCACCTGGTCCTTCAGGGGCACAGTTGCCCCATTCAGGACCAGGGAATCCCCCACACCCACCCGCTCCCTGTCCCCCCAAAACAGTACTTCTGCTAAGAACATCTTGAGGGCCTCAGGTTAGGGAAGGCTGATCTACATTGCTCGTGAGTGCGATGGAAACTGGCGACCCCAACATATTGCTAAAGAGAAGGTTGAAATGCATTTTATACATCGTATTACTTGACTATGTGTTTTATTTCACAGACAAGAATGTATGTTTCAGTTATATTCCAAGCTCACATAAACATTCATATGAAAGTTAGGCTATATATGTCTGCCTAATCAGAACTGAATTATATACTTGCAGCAGCTTGTTCAACAGACTAAAGTAATAAAATATGGCAGCGGGGAGAACTGGTTCATATGTTAACGGTTGAAAGTCCCTTCTTGTTAATAAAAAGAGAATTCTGAAGGCATGCATGCACACACACCAAACACCTCTCGCCATTTGTTTTGCATCTCATGAAACCCCCCTCTTGAAAACTGCTCTGACCTCTCCTCTGCTGAATTGGAACCACAGAACTGTCACACTCAGACCCACCTTAGAATTCATACACCCATCTATCGGATTGCGCTGCATCATGGGATTTGTAGTGTTCATCAAAAGCATGGCAGATTTTCTTCTGGCAAGATTCTCAGTTGCTGGAACCACAATGCATTGACCTAATTCCTTCTCTTGAGGGTTGAAGCCACAGATGCCATGTGCCGGAGTAAGTCTATGGATCTCATGGTGTCAATAAGTAGTTCTGAGTTCAACTGTGGCAATGGGCAACCAAGAATGATATCACAAGGAGCCACTGACACAGGAGGGCAAGAGACCTCACTGCCTCTCCTAAGGTCCCACTGATGACCTGGAGCCTGGAGGTGAATGGAAATATTAGATCCTCATAGAGCTTTCCCTTTTGGGCCTGGATGGTGTATACCTGAAGGAGCATCTCCACCCCCATCGTTCAGCCCGGACACTGAGGTCCAGCTCTGAGGGCCTTCTGGTGGTTCCCTCATTGCGAGAAGTGAAGCTACAGGGAACCAGGCAGAGGGCCTTCTCGGTAATGGCTCCCACCCTGTGGAATGCATTCCTGTCAGATGTCAAAGAGATAAATTATTTTATGACCTTCCATAGGCATCTGAAGGCAGTCCTGTATCGGTTTGCTTTTAATGTGCAATGTTTTATTATGTTTTTATGTATGTTGGAAGCCGCCCAGAGTGGCTTGGGCAGGGTAAAGGTAAAAGGACCCCTGACCATTAGGTCCAGTCATGGCTGACTCTGGGGTTGCGGCGCTCATCTCACTTTATTGGCCGAGGGAGCCGGTGTACAGCTTCCGGGTCATGTGGCCAGCATGACTAAGCTGCTTCTGGCGAACCAGAGCAGTGCACAGAAATGCTGTTTACCTTTCCGCCGGAGCAGTACCTATTGATCTACTTGAACTTTGACGTGCTTTCGTACTGCTAGGTGGGCAGGAGGAGGGACTGAGCAATGGGAGCTCACCCCGTCGCGGGGATTCGAACCGCCGACCTTCTGATCGGCAAATCCTAGGCTCTGTGGTTTAACCCACAGCGCTACCTGCGTCCCTAATAATCCAATACTAGCCCCCCAAAAGAGCCACATTTTAAAAGGGTATGGGATGTTGATCAGGTTAACTAAAAAAGGTAAAAGGTATAGGTACCCCTGCCCGTACGGGCCAGTCTTGTCCGACTCTAGGGTTGCACGCCCATCTCGCTTAAGAGGCCGGGGGCCAGTGCTGTCCGGAGACACTTCCGGGTCACGTGGCCAGCGTGACGAAGCTGCTCTGGCGAGCCAGCACCAGCGCAGCACACGGAAACGCCGTTTACCTTCCCGCTATAAAGCGGTACCTGTTTATCTACTTGCACTTAGGGGTGCTTTCGAACTGCTAGGTGGGCAGGAGCTGGGACCGAAAGACGGGAGCTCACCCCGCCGCGGGGATTCGAACCGCCGACCATGCGATCGGCAAGCCCTAGGTGCTGAGGTTTTACCCACAGCGCCACCCGCGTCCCTAGGTTAACTAAAGGCCTGGTTAAAAAGGAACGTTTTTGCCACAGCGCCACCCGCGTCCCATTTTGGGCAGGGTACAAATGATAAAATCATCAAAATCATCAGCATCATCAGGATGGATATGTGACTGTTTGTAGAAACTAAATGACTTTACAAAGGTAAGATTCACTTTCGCTGCTTCTCCCACTTTCACTTCTATCTCCACCCACCATTGGCATGTGGCCACAAGATGTTTCCC
Source organism: Podarcis siculus (assembly GCA_034642415.1). Classification (NCBI taxonomy): domain Eukaryota; kingdom Metazoa; phylum Chordata; class Lepidosauria; order Squamata; family Lacertidae; genus Podarcis; species Podarcis siculus. The sequence continues at coordinate 2,086,584 of JAXCMG010000017.1, read as the reverse complement.
TAGATGGGAATGTAGCCCTCAAAATGAAAAATGTCCCCTACCCCTGTTCTAGGAGGAAGGGGGAAGAAGAAAATCTCAGAAACTTGTATCAGAATTTCCCTCCTCCACGTCAGGCTATATAGCGTAGAACGCCAAAACTGCAGACGTAGCATTTTTGACATCTAACGAAAGGAGCTGATTTGAGAAGACAGTCCAGGCCATTTGGAAGGGGGCTGTTGGTGGGATCTGGAATTCTAATATGTCATTGTGACACTTGGGTCTTTTTAGCATCGCCACTCTTCAAAGCGCAACCCACCTTCGCACACTTTGTTCTTTAGCTATCACCAACGGGATCTGCTAATAAAATCCAGAACAGCAGCTGGGGCCAATTACCTCCGCTGGGAGGCTAAGCCAGAAGAGCTGCCTGAAAGGTCGATGTATAGTACAAAATGTGTCACCAAGGCTGAGACCAGATGGCTTCATGGGGGACAGGAGGAGGAGGCGGCTTGCTGAGAGGTGGGATGGGGAAAGAAAGAGGAACACGCAATGATACCTCCCCAAAGTCTCAAAACAGACTCTCACTTCTCATTTAGGCTGCAACCCAAGAGCTGATCTACATGTTACACAGAACAAGGTGTCAGCTGAGGGGGTATATAAGAAGGGCCCTGCTGAATTAAACCAACAGGCATATCGGGTCTAGCATCCTGCACTCGCAGTGGGCAATCAGATCCCCATGATGAGAAGCCCACAAGCAAGACATCGGACCCTGGAAAACTGGTGTGGAACATTGTTAAAGATTGAATTGCAAAGCATATAGAAGAACAAGCCTTGCTGAATTACAAAGCATATAGAAGAACAAGCTTTGCTGAATTTATAAAGCATATAGAAGAACAAGCCTTGCTGAATTACAAGGCATATAGAAGAACAAGCCTTGTTGAAGCAGAACCAGCTGAAATGATCCAGCTGACCGATTGTACTGGACTGAGTCCTGGGTTGTATCCATTAGGCAAACTGAGGCAAATTCCTTCAGGTGGCTGGGAGTGGCTCATTAGTGCCACCCCATTTGCTGGTCCACCCACCTCATTGCTGCCACAACCCACCCAGCTCTTGTGGGCCTGTTCACATTGCCTGTCCACTCCCTCACTTCCATAATGGGTTCCTGGAAGCAGCAGCAAAAATGTACATTCAAGTATCCCATGGATGTGAGTGAAATAGAGAGCAAGAGGGTGATAATAATAATAATAATAATAATAATAATAATAATAATAATAATAATTTTTATTTATATCCCGCCCTCCCCAGCCAAGGCCGGGCTCAGGGCGGCTAACAAGCAATAATAAAAACAAGTTGAATGAATACAACTTAAAAACAAGATTAAAATACAACATTGAAACATTAAAATGCAGCCTCATCACAGGAGGAGAAAGGAAAAAAGAAAGAGGGGGAAGGAATCAAACTGACTCCAAGCCAAAGGCCAGGCGGAACAACTCTGTCTTACAGGCCCTGCGGAAAGAAATCAGATCCTGCAGGGCCCTGGTCTCATGAGACAGAGAATTCCACAAGGCTGGAGCCAGTGTTGAGAAGGCCCTGGTTCTGGTTGAGGCTAATCTAACTTTCTTAGGCCCAGGGACCTCTAGGGTGTTGCTATTTATGGACCTTAAGGTCCTCCGTGGGGCATACCGGGAGAGGCGGTCCCGTAGGTACGAGGGTCCTAGGCCATGATGGGGTGGTGCATGATTTGGTCACAAGTGGGCCCATCTAGGTCTGGTGACTTTGCACAGCCTTGAAAATCAGTTCTACAGAAGGGAGGAGGGTGGGGAATGACACTGGTACATTTGGAATGAAACCCCTGTCATTTAGGCTCTCAGAGATATGATCACTGGAGTGTTGGAGCCAATTGAGAGAGAGAAACAGCCACACCACAAACGGAACGACTTGACTGGGTCTTAGACAGCTGGCCAATAAACTATATGGCAGCTTCATGTCTGCGCCCCATGACCTTTCTGGGGGCCAGAGGAGGTAACGTGAAGTTCCCACACTTGATGTGACCAGCACATGGATTCGAAAAGAGCCTTGAGAATTCGGCCCAGTCTATTGTCTGGGGGTGTGGAAACTTTTGATTATGTGTTACTATTCATCAATTTTATAGTGATAGTCATAATGGGCAGAGACCTATGAGGTCATTTTGGCAAATTACCTGATTTTTCCATCTACTCCTTGATTCTAAACATTTAGGAAAGATTATAGCCAACATTTTCTGCATATTAGTTTGGAGACATTCTGCCGCCTCTTCTAATGCACACAGAAAGAGAGAGGGAGAGGGGGAACACGGCTCATTTGCATATATGGTTAAAATAAATGCATGCAAAGTGCAGACATTTCGGTTTTTAAAAATGTATACCCCCCCTTCATCTGTTGATCTCACCATAAAAGCAGAAAAACAAAACAAATACCTGAACTAAATGCAATAATATTTGAGTCTGTATTTGTGCACCTGGAATAATTAAAAAAGAAATACAGTTGTTTACAGAAATCCATGTTTAACACTTTGAAACCAACATTCTGAAGTCTGCTTGGGTGTTTTGGTTGTGGTGTCGGTGCATGTTATAAAATCTCAAGAATTTGGTTCCTGGAGAGCTTTGCAAATAAGAGTTGAAACATTGTCAAGAAGTTCTCGAATTTGAACTAGTGTCATAAAGGAGGCTCAGAGGCAGGAATGGAGAATAACAAAGGATACGGTTTTGTTCTGCTGGGTCTTTGGGCCCTCAGGGCAAGTGGTAACAAACATACCCAAGTCTCTCCCACTCCTGGTCCAGATCAGGTTTAAGGCAAGTCAAGGCAAATCAGGACCCTGGGCAGCTCCCAGAGGGCCCTGTTGGCTGAGTTGGAGAAGATGTTGCCTCAACCAGGAAGCAAGCAGCATCTTCCGAAACCTCCACCACCTTGTGAGAGCTGCAAACCATCTTTAAATGGATGCAAACCATCTTTAAATTGGCCGCATTGCCACTTCTAAAGTTGTCGTGTCCAACTCTTCGTGACCCCCTGGACCAGAGCACGCCTGGTACTCCTGTCTTCCACTGCCTCCCACAGTTTGGTCAAACTCATGCTGGTAGCTTCCAGAACACTGTCCCACCATCTCGTCCTCTGTCGTCCCCTTCTCCTTGTGCCCTCCATCTTTCCCAACATCAGGGTCTTTTCCAGGGAGTTTTCTCTTCTCATGCGGTGGCCAAAGTCTGGGAGCCTCAGCTTCAGGATCTGTCCTTCCAGTGAGAACTATGGGCTGATTTCCTTCAGAATGGAGAGGTTTGCTCTTCTTGGAGTCTATGGGACTCTCAAGAGTCTCCTCCAGCACCATAATCTTCCTGTCCAGAATGACCCAATCGCCAGGCAGGGTGGATGGAATCAGTGTAGGGGAAAGAAGGCACTTCATTTAAAAAACTTTCACTGAAGGTTCAGCAGTTTATCCCGGGGTCAGCAAGGTTTACCTCGCCTGGGCCAGTTCACTCCCCTGGAGATTGCTCTGTGGGCTGGATCGCGTCTGCGCAGACGCAATTTGCGGCGTCTGCACAGATGCGATTTTCGGCGCCATGGAAGCGAGTCCCTGCTCCCTGCTATGCTGGTTTAGTGCAGCGCGTGGGGACTCGCCAAGCAGGTGTCTCAGTTGGGGGGCTGCTCATGGGCTGTTGAAATGACCCCCATGGGCTGCTTGTGGCCCATAGACCACAGGTTGCTGACACCTGAGTTTATTGCACAGGTCAGTGCCCTTAAAACAAGCAAATGTTTGTGGAGCATACCCTCCACCAAGTAAGACACAGTGAGGACTGAACACGCTTCTTAACCACAGAAGTTTGAGGATCAGTGGGAAAAGGAAAGCTGGGGAGCGGGGTGTTTATAACAGAGCAGCTTACAGTTTGATGTAGCCTGGAGGAGGGCCTGTCTAGATTAGGGTGGCTGGTTCAGTGTTGCCAAATAAGAACAGCACCACAAGTAAGAGGACAAAATGTGGTACAGATCTGCATAAAATATGCTCAAGAATCTAAGAAAGATTCAGTATTTATTTAAATATGGATCTACCGAATCTTCAGTTTCTGAAGCAATACCAGGACTGGGACACAGCCATTCTTTAAAAATTCGCAGCTCTGCAAATTTTGCAAGGTTGCAGTTCTCCATCAAAGCAACATGTAGAAAAATATATAGATCAGGATAAAGTGTGCACAAAAAATCGATGTGTTAGTGAAAAAGAACATAGAACAAGGTGCTTTGCCAAGATGTGTATATTAGACAAAGTTGAAGACAGGAGAAATTTGCACTAAAACAATGATGAGTTTTCATAAAGACTTTGAAAAACAATACCATAAACTGATGCGGGAATGTGCAGAAGTGAACTTAAGTTTGGAAACAGAGAGACAGTGAAATTGACAAATTCAACCCACCCCCCATAACACACGTTCCCTTTCCATCTGTATGCACTGAACGATCCATCATTGTTCAAGCTGGCCATGATAAAGGTTCCCATTTCCCATCTTCTATCCTCAAAACATCTTCACAACCTTGTAAATAAATAAAAATAGATACACCCCCCCCCCGTCCCTACAAAAAAGCAGCTGTTTCCCATTCCTCGTTACACAACAAGCCCTAAAAGAAAATGTTGTTTATCAAGTCCGGGGAGTTGCCCGGAGTGCAACGCCCCACCATCTCCCGTAAGTCTTTAATCAGTGCACATCTGGACTGCATTGCCAGTCACTGGGGGATGAGTGGAAGCTGTGACAGGACAACCTGCACGCATTCTCTACGACTCCGATTATTAGGGCTTGTGTCCATCCATTCTTAAAGGTGGACAGGGAGCGAGGCAGGAAAAGGAGGAGAAGACAGTTTTGGCAAGCCCAGAGCATCTCAGTGGCATGTGGAAGCCATTAATAGTCTCTGAAGAAAGCTTGGGTGGAGGGAATGGCTTCTGCTATATGTGAACCTTGGCACTTCCCTTGGCAGCAGCTGTATGGAAAGCTGAGCATTCTGCTCCAGGAATCTCAGGGACAACGTCAGGGGCAGGTGAGGGTGGGGCTTCAAAGGAGCAATCAGGAGCTTAGTAGTGGTTTCAATGGAAACTGCTCCTCTCCTCCAGCACTGCTGCGTGAACCTCCTGAAAACTAGAGGTCCGAATAGCAGTGCAAGGCAATTTGAACGTCCTTTTGCAAGCAGCATGGAGCTGTTTGCAAAAGGGCTTTTAAATAGCCCCAATGCTGCACACTGAAGTCCCAACAAGCAGGAGCTACAAAGCTCAGGCTCGCCTTGCATCACTGTGACGTCAGGTGATTGACAGATGGGTGGCCCAACCCACCTGTCAAATTTAGCCTAGTAGGGGTGGGAGGGATGGATCTTGCCAGCTGGCCAGAAAAAGCTTACGGGCTACATGCACAAATGGTCTGACCTGGTGCAAGACAGCTTCTCATGTTCCTAACATGCACCAAGACCTCTTGAAAACTCACCAATCTTTCGCTTAATTTGTCTCAGACAAGAACTTTGACATCTCACCCAATGCTTAATTTGGAGGCTGCTTTGATGGTGGCATATCATGTTCCCCTCTGCTCTGTGTGGATCTGGCATGGTGTCGCAACCCCCAGACGGAAGAGCAGGAGGATGAAGGAGTGGGAGCAGGTCGGAGGACTGGAAGGCTGCCCTCAGGGACAGAGGAGGGAGGTCTTCTCTTGTGACTCTAGATGTCAAAGCAGGGGAAGCAGATCTGTTGGCTGTCTCCACCACACCTCCTGCGGAATGCAAAGTCTCATCAGGGAGAGACTTTGACCAGTGAGAGGAAGGTGCTGATTAGGAGGAAGTGGCAACAGAGCTGGAGGCAGAAGGACAGGAAACAGGCAACACCTTTGTTAGTGGGATCCGATGCACCTGACCAGATAGAGCAGCGGTTCTCAACCTGTGGGTCCCCAGATGTTGTTGGACTACAACTCCCATCATTCTGAGCTCTGGCATTGCTAGCTAGGGATGATGGGAGTTGTAGTCCAACAACATCTGGGGATTGAGAACCGCTGAGATAGAGCATGTGTGTTTGCACACAGCATATTAATAGGGCAAGACAATCCCATTAAAAGCTTGGCGAGAGGGATGTGTCAACTGTTGGGACATATTCATAGATTCAGTTGTGAACATTTTGCCTTGCTCATGGACCTTAGAATATTGACTTCTGTACCTTATACTTGCTGCTGAGCCTGTACCACTATTGGCTTGAGTAAAGATCTCTCCCTTAGTTTCAAGTCAAAGATGCTGTTGCTGTAGTTGGGGATTGGAACCCAACAGTTGTACGAATGGATTTAGGCACTTTGTTTAGTCGTTTAGTCGTGTCCGACTCTTTGTGACCCCCTGGACCAGAGCACACCAGGCACTTCTGTCTTCCACTGCCTCCTGCAGTTTGGTCAAACTCATGCTGGTAGCTTCGAGAACACTGTCCAACCATCTCGTCCTCTGTCGTCCCCTTCTCCTTGTGCCCTCCATCTTTCCCAACATCAGGGTCTTTTCCAGGGAGTCTTCTCTTCTCATGAGGTGGCCAAAGTCTTGGAGCCTCAGCTTCAGGATCTGTCCTTCCAGTGAGCACTCAGGGCTGATTTCCTTCAGAATGGATTGGTTTGCTCTTCTTGCAATCCATGGGATTCTCAAGAGACTCCTCCAGCACCATAATTCAAAAGCATCCATTCTTCGGCGATCAGCCTTCTTTATGGTCCAGCTCTCACTTCCATACATCACTACTGGGAAAACCATGGCTTTAACTATACGGACCTTTGTTGGCAAGGTGATGTCTCTGCTTTTTAAGATGCTGTCTAGGTTTGTCATTGCTTTTCTCCCAAGGAGCAGGCGTCTTTTAATTTCGTGACTGCTGTCACCATCTGCAGTGATCATGGAGCCTAAGAAAGTAAAATCTCTCACTGCCTCCACTTCTTCCCCTTCTATTTGCCAGGAGGTGATGGGCCAGTGGCCATGATCTTCGTGTGTTTTTTTTATGTTGAGCTTCAGAACATATTTCAGACCATATTTAGGAGAGGATATATTGTTATTATCCTTCCTGCTCATGTTGGTGAGATCAGCAGAGTACCACCCTTTGCAGCTTAAACTAAGACAAGGTTGATTTAACCTTCTAGAAACAATAACCCAGGGTGCTTTGAGGCAGACTGGATTTTCCTGGTATTACCCTTTCCTCCTCGTTAAAAAACAACAGTCATGAAAACATTGTTTTGTGAAGAAATAAAAGTAGTATTTATTTACACAATCCGGGCATTTAAGCAGCAATTACAGTAGCAAAATGAAGATAGTTTTATAACTACCACCTAAGTTACAAAAGTGAAAAATCTAAGTTCAAAGATGGTGTCTGAGCTACAAAGTTCAGGTATCCACATGTGGCCAGCTTGGAAGAATGATAAAGAAAGAGAAGGTTGCTCAGGCAGGCAGGAAGGAAGTATGTGGTGTTACAGCTTCCTGCCAAGGCAAAAAAGGAAGTGATCTCACTGAGTTCTCTCTAGCAAACTTTACAGGAAAGCTCTCTGAGCCTCAGCCCTTTCATGTGCCTATCTGGCAAAGCACGAATTGTTGGTTGGACTACAATAATATCCCACAACAGTGACCCCTCCAAGACCCTTTAATACAGCCCAGAGGCTGAATGCAATTCTCCAGACCCTGCTAATCAATCAAGCTCACAGGACTCTCCCTAGGCCACACCCCTTCCTCTCTGACATTTGTACAGTCGTACCTCCTTTTGTGTCCGGGATCTGTTCTGGAGCCCCGGATGCTCGACAAAAGGGACGCTCGACAAAGCATCGTTCTGCGCATGCGCAAAGCACGACTTAGTGCTTTTGCACGTGCGTGAGCGGCAAACCTGGAAGTAACCCGTTCCGGTACTTCTGGGTTTGCCACGGACGTTCGACGAGATGGACCCTAAATGGGGCAGATTCAAAATGAGGTACGACTGTACAGTGGTACCTCGGGTTAAATACTTAATTCATTCTGGAGGTCCTTTCTTAACCTGAAACTGATCTTAACATGAGGTACCACTTTAGCTAATGGGGCCTCCTGCCACCACTGCACCGCTGTCATGCGATTTCTGTTCTCATCCTGAAGCAAAGTTCTTAACCTGAGGTGATATTTCTGGGTTAGCGGAGTCTGTAACCTGAAGCGTATGTAACCTGAAGCATATGTAACCCGAGGTACCACTGTATAGCTAGAATGCAACCTACTGTACAAAGTCAGAATCCATTGTACATCCATCGCTCCACCCATTTTTTCCTCTGGCCCTGCCCACTACTGACATGTGGCCCCAGCAGGTTGCTCAAGAGAGAATGCGGCCCTCTGGACTGAAAAAGTACTCCCACCACAGCTTTAGTACATACAGTGGTACCTCTGGTTAAGTACTTAATTTGTTCCAGAGGTCCGTACTTAACCTGAAACTGTTGTTAACCTGAAGCACCACTTTAGCTAATGGGGCCTCCCGCTGCTGCTGTGCGGCCAGAGCACAATTTCTGTTCTCATCCTGAAGCAAAGTTCTTAACCTGAAGCACTATTTCTGGGTTAGCGGAGTCTGTAACCTGAAGCGTATGTAACCTGAGGTACCACTGTATACAATTGAGAACTGTGAACCAAGGCTGACTTCTCAGCGGCTTTTGCACACTGACTCCCACAAGCCACTCACAATGTTTTGGTATTGCGTCCATGTGCAGCTGTTTAGGCAGCGCATGCATCTCCCAGCCACGAGCCAGCCCTTGATTTGGGACCTCTTTGATCAAGAGTCCTCCCTCGCCTTCTGAAGGTTACCACACATTTCTCCTAGCAAGAATGAAGTAACCTATTATTACCCGGGGCTCCAGAATCCCTGACGTTAAGGATTCCAGACGTCTGTATAAATTTATAAATTGGCAGGCTTGCTTATCAACCCAGATGCATTCTATTATTATTATTATTGCCTTCCCCTTTTGTCCAAACATTTTTCTAACCTGTTAAGCTCCCTGAGATTGATAGAGTTTCACGTGGTTTCCCTCCTTCGCCAGGCTCGCGGCTAAACATGGCTTTAGCTTAATCAAGAAAGTATTTGCGGAAGCATTACTCTGTAATATGGAGCAGGACATGGAGATGGAGTCAGGAGGAAACCAATCTCCTCCCGCTTCCCTGTGTAGAAAGAATGCATAGAAGCATAAGTTGCAGTGGGTATGGCAGGTGGTCACTGACACCTCTCTCTACCCCTGCTCTATTTCTCATGCAGTTTTACTACAGCAGCCAGCAACCTGCAAGGTGAATGTAAGAACATAGGTAATGCCTGCTGGATCAGGCCAATGGCCCATTTAGTCTCGCCCTGACCTAGCCACTGTGATCCACGTGATGGTCACATCCAGAGTGGATTATCGTAACTCACTCTAGACCCTTGAGACTGGCCCAGAAGCTCCAGTGGGTGCAGAATGTTGCGGCAAGACTCCTTACGGGGTCCTTGCCATGGGATGACATTCACCTGGTGCTATACCAGCTGCACTGGCTCCCAGTGGAGTACAGGATCAGGTTTAAGGTGCTCGTTTAAACATTTAAAGCCCTATACGGCCTAGGACCCTCGTACCTACAGGACCGCCTCTCCTTGTATCTCCCATGGACGACCTGACAGTCTTCAAACAAAAACATCTTGGAGGTCCCAGGCCACAGGGAGGTTAGGCTGGCCTCAACCAGAGCCAGGGCTTTTTCGGCCGTGGCCCCGATCTGGTGGAATGCTCTGTCACAAGAGACTAGGGCCCTCTGGGACTTGACATTTTTCCGCAGGGCCTGCAAGACAGAGCTGTTCCACCAGGCCTTTGGCCCAAGGCACAGTCTGACCCCCTCTCTCCTTCTGTAATCCTCATAGAACTCTAGCCCAATGGTTGCCATTAATTTGACTCTGAATTGATTTTAGAAGGAATTGATTTTAGAATGCATTCCAATTAATTGATTGTGATTTTATGTAAACTGTGTTATTTTTACTGTTGTTAGCCGCTCTGAGCCTGGCTTCGGCTGGGGAGGGTGGGATATAAATAAAATTTTATTATTTATTATTATTATTATTCTGCTCTAACAGCGGCCAACCAAAGTCACAGCCATCCATCCTCTGCACCCTAATGTAGAAGAACAGAGAAGCGTTCAGCAGAACTGAGGGTGGCAGGTACGGTGGTACCCTGGTTGTCAAACTTAATCTGTTCTGGGAGTCCGTTCGACTCCCGGAACTGTTTGAAAACCAAGGCTCGGCTTCCAATTGGCTGCAGGAGCTTCCGGCACTCAACTAGAAACTGTGTAAGCCGCATCAGACATTTGGCTTCCAAAAAGCATTCACAAACCAGAAGACTTATTTCCAGGTTTGCGGCGTTCGGGAGCCGATTTGTTTGCGAGCCAAGCCGTTCAACAACCAAGATACCACTATCTACATTTTAAGCTGGGGACCGAGGAGTAATCTGATGCAGCTCACATTTAAAGGCAAACTCGCTAAACTTGGACTTTCTGAAACAGGATACAAACCAAAACCCATCTACCCTTTGAAATTCATACTTCTCTGAATTTTGCAATGCAATTCTCCAGCCAAGTGTACAAAGATTTGTATACAGTGGTATCTCGGTTTACAAACTTAATCTGTTCCAGAAGTCCATTCTTAAACCAAAGCTGTTCTTAAACAAAGGCACACTTTCCTTAATGAGGCCCTTCCACCATTCTGCTTCCGTTCGTAAACTGAGGTAAAGTTCGCTACCGGGACACTACTTCCAGTTTTGTGGAGTTCATATACCGAATAGTTTGTAAACAGGGCTGTTCTTAAACCGAGGTACCACTGTATTGGGAGGAGGGGAGTGTACATACAAATCTACATAATAGTGAACATAATATTGCAAAATGTATAAGAGCAAAAAATGTGTATATGAAGGTTTGTTGGCAGCCGTTTGCCTCGAGAGAGAATGGAAGGGTGCGCCATCGGGATAAAGTCAAACCACTGGAGAGTTGCAGTGCCTACTGTGGCTGTAGAGACTGACATGGGAGTTGTTGCTGTTTAGTTGTTTAGTCATATCCGACTCTTTGTGACCCCCTGGACCAGAGCACGCCAGGCACTCCTGTCTTCCACTGCCTCCCGCAGTTTGGTCAGACTCATGCTGGTAGCTTCGAGAACACTGTCCAACCATCTCGTCCTCTGTCGTCCCCTTCTCCTTGTGCCCTCCATCTTTCCCAGCATCAGGGTCTTTTCCAGGGAGTCTTCTCTTCTCATGAGGTGGCCAAAGTATTGGAGCCTCAGCTTCAGGATCTGTCCTTCCAGTGAGCACTCAGGGCTGATTTCCTTCAGAATGGAGAGGTTTGATCTTCTTGCAATCCATGGGGCTCTCAAGAGTCTCCTCCAGCACCATAATTCAAAAGCATCAATTCTTTGGCGATCAGCCTTCTTTATGGTCCAGCTCTCACTTCCATACATCACTACTGGGAAAACCATGGCTTTAACTATACGGACCTGGAGCAGGAACCGGCAAGCCACTCCAGTATCCCTGCCAAGAAAACTCCATGGACAAAGACAGGCATATGAAAGACATGGGAGAGATATGTTTTATAGCAGCAGGGACAGATGGAGGCATCTGGTTGTGCTGCTACAGATGCATCATGGCATTTCTTCTTTCTGTGCTCCTCCCAGGGGTCATTCCTCCTCTGGTCTCTGGTGTGGCTACATGACCTGACTATCTTCAGGTACTGCGATCATCTGAAAGGGATTCCCACATGGAGGGGTTAATGTCGCCATCCTTCATGTCACTTTTGCAGACATCTCTGTAACGCAGAATTGACCTGCCAATGGGTCTGGGGCCTGAAGCCAGCTCCCCTTAAAGAACATCCTTAGGGATCCTGCCGTCTTCCATTCTGTGGACATGAGCAAGCCAGTGAAGATGTCGCTGAGACAGAAGTACAAACATGCTAGGTGTGATGGCCTGGGATTCGGGCTCGGATGCTGAACCTGAGGGATCCCAGCCTGCACAGGATTCCCCGCCTCCAGAACCAGCTGAGCCGGGGCTGGGGCCTGAGACTGAAGGGTCCTCACCTGTGCTGGATCCTCAGGTGCAGGCACCAGCTGAGTCTGCTCTGGCCCCTGAGGTGATGAAGGACCCATTGCCTGCAGGTGCTCCACTCTCAGCCCCATCAGGGGAAGAGGAGGTTGCCTCTGGGTCCGGTAACCCTCCAGCCTCTCCTGAGCTGCAGAGGCTCAGGGCAGAGAGGTGGAGGGAACTAAGTTCCTGCAGGAGGAGGGCTCGCCTCCAGGTCAGGAGAGACAAGCCGCCAGAGGATCGTGGCTGCCCTATGCCTCGGGGCAGATAAAAGCCGGCCAACCCCAGTCCCAAGTTGTGGGAGCAACATTGTTGGTTGCTAGTTCCTGCCTAAGCTCCTGACCCGCCCTGGCTCCTTGCTTGCAAGCCTGCTCCTGATTTCACCCGACTCCCTGCCCTGCACCCAGCTTCAGCTACTATGGACTGCCTCCACGTTGCACCCTTGACCATGGACCAGACTTGGACCTCACCTCTCGGGTAACCCGAGGGACCAGCACACTAGGAATGTGGGCACATCTTTGTTTGAGACTGCCAAGTGATGCCCCAAATCTTCCTGGAAGGCATTGGGGAGCCACTTCTGATGGGTGTAAGTAGCTCACGACTTACTCCCTTAAAACAGCGTGCTCAAAATGCAAACCTGGTAGACCTTCATCTTGATGTCGGACAGTAGCATCATATTCTCCCATACCTTTTCGGAAAAGCGAGCCCTTGCTGTAGCTGCCTCTCCAACACACTTGTCCAGCTCAGTGTTGATGGAGAGGTTGCTGGTTATAGTGGAACCCCAGTAGACCCACCCCATGATTCCTTGGTGCCTGTAGCTTTACCTTTCCCATGCATGACATCATAAGAAGAGCCTGATGGATCAGGGTAATGGCCCATCTAGTCTAGCATCCTCTCCTCAGGGGGTCCAACCAGATGCCCATTATTGGAAACTTACAATAATAAACAATATTTTTTTTATTTATACCCCGCCCTTCCCGGTTCAAAAACTGGGCAGCTAACAACAAATTTAAAACACTTTAAAACACTTAATTATAAAATCAGCATAAAGTACTGTATAAAAACATGAATAACAATAAAATTCAAAAATCAATTAGATAACACCCAGGGCTAGCTGGCTGAATTGGTCCTACTTGGGCCAGCGAGGAGGCCAGGGGAGAATTAGCTGTGGGGTCTCAGAGCGGGTGATCGTCATAAAAGGGGAGGGGGAGGGAAGAGAAGGGAAATAAAAGATCAGGCTGAATTCAAATTAAAGGCCAGGTGGAATAGCTCTGTCTTACAGGCCTGATGGAAGGAGGTTAAATCCTGAAGGGCCCAAGTCTCCTGGGATTCCACCAGGTCAGAGCCATCACTGAAAAGGCCCTGGCCCTGGTGGAGGATAGTCTGACTTCCTTAGGGCCTCTAAACTATGGTTATTCATGGACCTTAAGGTCCTCTGCAGGGCATACTAGGAGAGGTGGTCCCGTAGATAGCAGGACCCAAGCACTCTCCCCTTCTGTGGCTTTCAGAAGAATGACTGTGGACTGTAGAGGCATGGCATAGCCCTCATGGCTAGTAGTCACTGGTAGCCTTTCCCTCCATGAGTTTGCCTAATCCTCTTTGAGAGCCTTTCAAGTTAGTGACCATTACATCCTCCTGTGGGAGAGAGTTCCATAGTTCAACTACGTGCCGAGTCCTGAGTCCACCAGTCTCCGTTGACAGGCCTTTGGAAGGCGAGAGACTCCTTCGGAGCAAAAGGGAAGTCATGCAGGTCCAAGAGACCATCCACTCCATCACTCTCACGTCGTTCCCTCCCGGCCTCGCCGCTGCCGCCGCCCGGCTCCCCAGCCACCCTGGCACGTGATGGGAAACTCGCGCTCACCCCTTCCAGTCGCAGGGATTGCTTAAGTGTTTCTGAATGTGTTTACGATGGGAGGTTTGCACGCTAGATGGATTTACGAGGGCTGGCAGGGCCGGGGGAATGTTTGTTACATGATTAATACAGTTAACAGTTCTGAATCAACAACCGCCAAATATCGTCTCCCGCGGTGCCAAGGCAAATGCGCGGCTCCGGCTCAGCACACCGAACAGTAGCCACTTTTGTACTACTGGATTTCGGCGTCTTAATGAGTCGTCACAGAGTGGCGAGCATGGCACTGGGAGTGGGGTGCGGACGGTGGATGGATGCTGCCAGCAAAGAAGGAACTACATGCCTTCAGGTTTGTCATTCAAAGAGAGAGAGAGTGAGTGAGAGCAAAGCTTTGGGGGCAAGGGGTTGTTGGCTGGAATGCTTCCCTGCCCCTCCCAACCTCAAAATTCAGATTGTCCCAAAAAGCTTTCTTGGCATGCTTGCCAGCGGTAGCTGGCATCCTTTGGGACTGGTGAGGCAGAAGGCAGGGAGCCCAGCACTAGGGGGCACCAGAGCCAATGATAGGCAGAGGCAGCTCGTTCTACTTTTGTCCTCATCCACAACTTATGGAATATAAGAGGCAGTGTTGGCATTCACCAGGTGGGCAGAGAAATTGTGGCTGATGCCCATTGAGACTGGCAGGCTGGGAGGCAAGAAGACCAACAGCCGGTGGCGTCAGAACCAAGGACAGACAACTAAATCTAGCTTCCCTCCCATCCTCCTCTCTGCTGAGTTCTATAAAGGCAACACTGAGATTAAGGAGGAGAACGCTGACAGCCAAGGTAACTTCCTGGACTGGGCATTGTAAGTAAGAAGGTGGGCAGGTGGGGGCTGTCTGAGGGCAGACTGAGGCTGGTGGGGCAGTGCCCCATTTGCCCTTATGGACCAGTCTCCACTGATGGTTTCCCACCATGGGGAAGGGTGTCTTGGTGGTCCCCATGAAGTCTCTGCAATGCTAAATTTCCATAGGTGCATAAGAAGAGGTTTGCTGGAGCAGACCAGAGGTCCATTGAGATGAACAGTCTGCTTCCCACAGCAGCCAATCAGGTGCCTTCAGGACAGTGGATGGTTCAACAGTGGAATGGATCACGTTGGAATGTGGTGGACTCTCCTTCATATGAGATTTTGGATGGGCTTCTGCCCAGGATTCTTTAGCTGTGATTCCTGCTTTGCAGGTGGTTGAACTTGATGACTCTACAATCCTGTGATTCTAACACACACACCCCAAGACCCTTAGTCTTGCTACTGTTGCTCCTCGCCAGCACAGCCATCTCACAACTCTTTCCAGTTATCAGGAAAGGGAGTGGCAACAAGACCAACAGGAAGGAAAAGTCGAGAGATGCTGGATCTGTAGACACCTCCCCTGAGTGGCAAAACACTGAACTTCAGACATCAGCTTCTCAGGGCTGGTCACTGTATCTCCCTGGACAGGAAGAGGTAGAAGAGGACTTCCTGTTGCCATGCAGCTTCACTTGAGCAACACAGCCCTCCAGAGTTTCATGGGTTGTTCTTCAGTCCTGACTAGGTTCTCAACGCAGAGGCTGACATGGTTTGAAGCCCAACAACTACTGGTTGGCCAGAGATGTTCCCTCATTGTCTACTCCCTCTGAGAAGAGGTGGGAGCCGGGCTGCAGCCTGAGCCCAGTCTCTGCTATCCTCCAGATATTTTGGACTACAACATCTGTCCTGACCACGGTTGACGTGAGTAGTCCAAAACATGTGGAGGGCACCAAGTTGGTGAAAACTGCTAGATGGTTCTGGGACTGATGGGAGTTGCAGTCCAAGTTATCTAGAGGGCATGAGGTTGGCAAAAACTTGCTCTATGCAGTGGTGGCCAGACTTGGTTCTCCAGCTGTTTTTGGACTACAAGTCCCATCATCCCTAGCTAACAGGACCAGTGGCCAGGGATGATGGGAACTGTAGTCCCAAAACAGCTGGAGGGCCAAGTTTGGCTACCACTACTTTATAGGATATGATTAGCAGAGCAATTGAAACACCCTCCTCTCCCAGCTGTCACTCCCACTTGATGTTTGCCAGAAGGGAAGAGGCTCTGAGATGGGACATTTATGGAAAGGAGCCCCCACCCCCCGATCTGTCTGTAATGTGCTCACCAAGGCCTCTGGATCCTCAGATTCTTGTCTCCTTTCCAACCATCCCCATTAAGGAAAGAACCATTTCCTTTCTAGCCCGCTTCCACTGTTTGGTCTAAGAATAATAATTTTAATTCCTGATTCCATTCGAGGGAAAGGTAATATTTGAGAGCTTGGGAAAAAAAGAAAGAGCCAGGGAAAGCATTTTAACAGACTTCGGTGGAAGGGCCCCACATGAAAATGGAAAGAGCATTGAAATGAGAACTCTACTTGACGAGGACCCTCTTGTGCTGATAGCAAGCTCAGTCTTTGCTTATCAGTCCTTACACCGCAAAGGTAAGGAGAAATGGGGGTCTCATCAGGTGGGGCGACAAGGTAATGGGAGCCATCTTTCCTTTGATGTTGTATCCTTTTTTAGATTGTAAGGATAATCTCATTTGTAGGAATCTGTAAACTGCCTTGGGATCTTAATTTTTAAAAAACCAAAAACCAAAACCAGGTAATAATTACCATATTTTTCGCTCTATTAGACACACCGGACGATTGGACGCACCTAGTTTTTAGGGGAGGAAAAAAAGAAATAAGAAAGGAATGCAAAGCGTCCTGAGCTAAGAGGGAGCGCTCCTCCATCTTCGCTCAGGAGGCTTTGCGGGGCTACCCCTGAAGCCAGGAGAGCAAGCGGGATCGGTGCACACCGATCCCTCTTGTCCTCCTGGCTTCAGCGAAAGCAATAATAATAATAATAATTTATTATTTGTACCCCGCCCATCTGGCTGGGCTTCCCCAGCCACTCTGGGCGGCTTCCAAAAAAAAATTTAAAATCCTCTAATACATCAAACATTAAAAGCTTCCCTAAACAGGGCTGCCTTCAGATAGTTGTTGTTCTCTTTGACATCTGGTGGGAGGGCGTTCCACAGGGAGGGCGCCACAGGGAGGGCGCCACTACTGAGAAGCAAGCCTACTGCCTTTCCTCCCGCAAGAGCCGATCGCTCTTTAAAGGGAGGGCAGCTCTTGGGGGCTTTTCTGGGAGGTGGGGGAAGGGACAGAGCCGCACGCAGAAGGGCAGCCCTTCTCCCTCCTCGGGAAAAGCCCCCAAGAGCCGCACACACGCTCCATGCAGCTCTTTAAAGGGAGCGCTGACAGAGCCTCGTGCCTACATTTGCTCCATAAGACGCACACACATTTCCCCTTACTTTTTAGGAGGGGAAAAGTGCATCTTATAGAGCGAAAAATACGGTAGATGCTCAGATCATTCTGGGCAGGCTTCCTCAAACTTGGCCCTCCAGATGTTTTGAGACTACAATTCCCATCATCCCTGACCACTGGTCCTGCTAGCTAGGGATCATGGGAGTTGTAGGCCAAAAACAGCTGGAGGGCCAAGTTTGAGGAAGCCTGATTCTGGGTATCTTGGCCACTTGGTAAACACAACCTCATCCAATTCCCAATGTTGCCTCTTTCTGTGGTTCAAAGCAGCAGTATTTTGAAATACTAGGGTGTGGGGGGGGCGGGAGCAGGAACTCGAGTGGACTGCCTGTCTTTCACATGCTTGCCTGACCCCCCTGAAGGACAGGGGCTTCTCAGGGACTCAAGTTGGGGTCTGGGGAATGAAATTGCAAGCAGGTCAGGATGGTCTGACAGCTCTCCTTCGCTAGAGCTCGTAAAAATGACAGACGGGTTTCATCCCAGAGGAAGAAAGCCATCAAGATGAAAGGAACATCTGCCTTTCTGTTGCCAGAAGAACAGGAAGGGGTTCTAAGGAGACGGCACTTTGAGGTTGACCTTATCCTGGCTTGTTTTCTCTTGGTGGAAATGGCACTCTTGAATGCGGGGAGGCGGTTAGATAGTCAGGGTTGGTAGCTGTGTCTCTCCAGTAAATGAGATGGGGCACATGACTGGACCTGTAGCTGGTCTCTTTAAGCCAGGGGTGGCTGTCAGCTGGGATGGCCATGTTGTATCTCTCCATGGGAGGAGGTGATAGTGCTTTTGAACACCAGCTGTTGGAAACTGCAGAAGGCAAGGGTGCTTTTGTGCTTGCGTCCTCCTTGACGGTTTTCCACAGGCATCTGGTTGGCCACTGTGAGAGCAGGATTCTGCACTAGATGAGCCATTGGCGTGATCCAGCATGCTATTCTTATACAGTCATACCTCGGGCTACAGACACTTCAGGTTGCGTTTTTTCGGGTTACGGACCACCAAAACCCGGAAGTACCAGAATGGGTTACTTCCGGGTTTCAGCGGTCGCACATGCACAGAAGCACTAAATCACACTTTGCGCATGCACAGAAGCACTGAATTGCAACCTGCGTGTGCGCAGATGCGCTGCTGCAGGTTGCAAACTTGCATCCCGCACAGATCACCTTTGCAACCTGAGTGTCCACTGGATTCATAACCTGTGGCACTCTAGATGCTGTAAGACTACAACTCCCAGACCATTGGCCATGCACCCCCACATTCAAAATACACCTTGCCCCACCCAAAATGTGAATGAAAGAAAGCAACCCCTGCCCCCTCAAAAACAAGCAAGCAAGCAAGCAAGCAAGCACAAACACCAGCCCAAAATTCTCTTTCAATAACTTCTGGGTCATCTTCCTTTCTTTTTCTTTTTTTCCAAAAGTTACCATTTTGCTGACTTTCAACTTTTTCTGTGCACCACCTGATTTTACAGACAGCGAAGAGTATTTCTGCAAAAAAATAAAATAAAATAAATGAGTGGGGTGGAGAAAACCCGCTTTCCTTTCTCCAGCTATGGGAAACTCATAGGAAATGCTTGCAAAGTTATCCTGATGAAGAATGCAAGGCTCTTGGCTGCCTCTTTCATGAACCCAGCAAACATAAAAGGGGCATAATAAGGACCGAGGGTGAAATTGAGGGAAGCAAAAAAAAAAAAAAAATCAAGGCGAACTTTTTCCTTCAGCTAAAAAACAAGCCATGAATGTGGAAAAGTTGCCCAGAGACGAACACCTGTAACTCAACGAGACCAACCTGACGAAACCGCCCTGGGTGCAAAGGCTTGCATGGTCAATGAAGGGCTGGTGGGTGAAACTTCTAGGGGTTGTGCAAGCCAATCCTGACCATGCTTTAAAGGTAAAGGGACCCCTGACCATTAGGTCCAGTCGTGGCCAACTCTGGGGTTGTGGCGCTCATCTCGCTTTATTGGCCAGCATAACTAAGCTGCTTCTTGCAAACCAGAGCAGCGCACGGAAACGCCGTTTACCTCCCCGCCGGAGCAGTGCCTATTTATCTACTTGCACTTTGACGTGCTTTCGAACTGCTAGATTGGCAGGAGCAGGAACCGAGCAACGGGAACTCACCCCGTCGCGGGGATTCGAACATGCGAGCTTCTGATCGGCAAGTCCTAGGCTCTGTGGTTTAACCCACAGCGCCAGCCGCGTCCCAAAGTCAGTTATGGACTCAGTGTTAAAACCATGTTTATGGAAGACAATCTTACTCGGTTATGAGGGGTCGCCAAAGAAGAAGAAGAATGGAAGCCTGCAGTCTGGACCTGAGCTTTCCCCTCTTGTGATTCCTGGCATTCAGCTGGCATTCAGAGGCATACAGTGAACATAGCCATCATCTAATCCTCCTTGAAATCAACCCAAGTCGATGTCTCTGCTACTTCTTGTAGGATCAAATTCTATTGCTTAACAATGTGCTGTGTGAATAAATTATTTCTGTTGTCTGTCCCGAATCTACCAACACTCAGCTTCATTGGATGACTCCAAGTTCTAGTCTTATGAGAGAGGGAGAGAAACGCCTCTCCATCTCTACCACGTCCCGCTTTTTCGCTAACCTAAAGCAAACTCAAGGGACACATGACCCGGAAGCTGCACGCCGGCTCCCTCGGCCAGTAAAGCGAGATGAGCGCCACAACCCCGGAGTCAGTCACGACTGGACCTAATGATCAGGGGTCCCTTTACCTTTACCATAAGTGACTATGGAGGCCAATTCGGGATCCACACATCCTTCCAGTGGGGACATTGGTTCCCGGGCGGGAGTTGATCACGGTGTGCCTTCCTCTTAGCTCATTTCTCCCTTGTGTCCTGAGTTCGAGTGTCTTCAAAGCCCATGACACCTTTGGTAAAGGCTGTTCTCCAACTGGAGCGCTCGCAGGCCAGTGTTTCCCAGTTGTCGGTGTTTATACTACATTTTTTTAGATTTGCCTTGAGACAGTCTTTCAACCTCTTTTGTTGACCACCAGCACTACGCTTTCCATTTTTAAGTTCGGAGTAGAGTAGTTGCTTTGGAAGGTGATCATCTGGCATCCGCACAACATGACCAGTCCAGCGAAGTTGATGTTGAAGAATCATTGCTTCAACACTGGTCATCTTTGCTTCTTCCAGTACACTGGTATTAGTTTGCCTGTCTTCCCAAGTGATGTGTAAAAATTTTCGGAGACACTGTTGATGGAATCTTTCGAGGAGTTGGAGATGGCGTTTATAAGTGGTCCATGTTTCACAAGCACACAGTAAGGTTGGTAGTACAATAGCTTTGTCAACAAGCATTTTGGTTTCCCTGCGAATGTCCCAAAAATGGATCAAGAAAATTAGATAATGCTTCCCCTGTCCCCCTGTGCATAATTGCATCAAAAAGCTAAGTGTATATTAGGAGAAATTCACATTAGAATGTTGATTTACTTTATTTATTTCACTTTAAAACAATGTTGAAAAGTAAGGTGGGGAACGGAATTTAAAATTAGGAAAAGGAGAAGCAGGAAATCCAAATGGATCGATTCACCCTTCCCCAGCCACAGCAAGCTGAATCTGTTTCCAGAATGCATGGAAGAAACCATCCTTGCCAGGAAGGCGGTGGCTTTTGCTGATAGTTAATATCCTGGGTGTACATCATCACTTTCAGGAAGGATGGAAATGAAATGGGAAGGTTTCATATGAATGCCTACCAGGGCCAGATTTAGGTTTGATGAGGCCCTAAGCTACTGAAGGTAATGGGGCCCTTTCTATGTCCAGCTGTCCTTTGTCAACAACTAATTGTCACTGCTTTTTGTGCTGAATATATGCTATATGGTAATTTATGGCCCAATAGGCATCTAAAGCCATTTGCACATAACAAAATATGTGTTTTATCAAAGTAATTGTTGAACTGAAATACAATTAAGAAGTCTATGCAGAATGTAGGCACCCTATATATAAAAATGAGTAAACCAGTGATATTTTAGGGAGCAGGCTAGCAGACGGAGCCCATTACTTACATCAGGGGTCAGCAAACCTTTTTCAGTAGGGGGCCAGTCCACTGTCCCTCAGACCTTGTGGGGGTCCGGACTATATTTTGAAAAAAATAATGAATGAATTTCTATGCCCCACAAATAACCCAGAGATGCATTTTTAATAAAAGGACACATTCTACTCATGCAAAAGTATGCTGATTCCTGGACCGTCCACGAGCCGGATTTAGAAGGTGATTGGGCCGGATCCGGTCCCCGGGCCTCAGTTTGCCTACCCATGACTTACATCATAGGAGCCTACACAACAGAAAACACTCTTGCTGTATGTAGGTTTTATTTTATTTTATTTTATTTTAATTTTATATTTTGGAAGTGTACATCCAGTTTTTTCCCCCTTTAAATTTTTTGGGGGCCCCCATGAGAGTGGGGCCCTAAGCTATAGCTTGTTTAGCTTACACGTAAATCCAGCACTGATCCCTTCTTAGGGGTAGAGCAAGCAGCCCAAGGACAGAGCAATTTTCATTGATTGTTGGTATTTAACAACAACAACAACAACAACAACAATAATAATAATTTTTATTTATACCCCAGCCAAGGCTGGGCTCAGGGCGGCTAACAAGCAATAATAAAAACAAGTTGAATGAATATAACTTAAAAACAAGATTAAAATACCACAATTAAAACACTGAAACATTAAAATATTAAAATGCAGCCTCATCACAGGAGGAGAAAGGAAAAAGGAAAAAGAAAGAGGGGGAGGGAATCAAATTGGCTCCAAGCCAAAGGCCAGGCAGAACAACTCTGTCTTACAGGCCCTGTGGAAATAAATCAGATCCTGCAGGGCCCTGGTCTCATGAGGCAGAGCGTTCCACCAGGCTGGAGCCAGTGTTGAAAAGGCCCTGACTCTGCTTGAGGCTAATCTAACTTCCTTAGAGCCCAGGACCTCTAAGGTGTTGCTATTTATGGACCGTAAGGTCCTCCGTGGGGCATACCAGGAGAGGCGGTCCCGTAGGTACGAGGGTCCTAGGCCGTGAAGGGCTTTAGCTCAGTGGTGGAGCAGCCTGAAACCCTGCCTGCCAGTTATGATAGTATTGCTACTGGCAGATAATAATAATAATAATAATAATAATAATAATAATAATAATAATAATTTATTTATACCCTGCCCATCTGGCTGAGTTTCCCCAGCCACTCTGGGCAGCTCCCAATCAAGTGTTAAAAACAGTAAAGTGTTAAATATTAAAAACTTCCCTGAACATGGCTGCCTTCAGATGTCTTCTGAATGTCAGGTAGTTGTTTATCTCTTTGACATCTCATGGGAGAGCGTTCCACAGGGTGGGTGCCACCACCGAGAAGGCCCTCTGTCTGGTTCCCTGTAGCCTCACTTCTCACAATGAGGGAACCACCAGAAGGCCCTCGGAGCTGGACCTCAATGTCTGGGCAGAATGATGGGGGTGGAGATGCTCCTTCAGGTATACAGGACTGAGGCCGTTTAGGGCTTTCAAGGTCAGCACCAACACTTTGAATCGTGCTCGGAAACGTACTGGGAGCCAATGCAGATCCCTTAGTGTTATGTGGTCCCGGCGGCCACTCCCAGTCACCAGTCTAGCTGCCGCATTCTGGATTAATTGCAATTTCCAGGTCACCTTCAAAGATAGCCCCACGTAGAGCGCGTTGCAGTAGTCCAAGCAGGAGATAACTAGAGCATGCACCAAAACCAATGGGATAGTGACCATCTCCCTGTCACTAGGGGGGTGGGGGCTGCAAATGAAAGGTACCAGATCTGGTTCTGCACCGCAGATGCTTTTTCAACCAGTGAGAGTTTGCCTCGCTTGGCCTTGCCAAGGTTTTACATCGAGACCGTAACAATCCCAGCGCTTTGCTTCTGAAGACATGGAAACTCTGGTTCATCTGTCTTGTTTACTCGACCGCATCACAGTCCATAAGGTCCTGCCGCCGCCTCCCTCCCCCCTCACTTGAAATATCACCGAGGGCCTCCATTCATTCCACACAAATGCATTATGCCTTCCAGGATGTAAACTCATAAAACAAGGGAGACGGCATCTCTCAGCAGTCATTAAAACCAGTAAATAATCATCCAGAAAAATAATGTTGGAAATGTTGGAAAGCAGTCAACGTTATGGGAAATGATGCTTTGCGATGCAAATCAAATCCAAATGTGTTTGGCGACCGGCTCGTGCAATTCAGCTGATGATTGGCGGGGCGAGGAGAGTCCAGTCTTCTCCATTCTGCTCAGTTGCTTAGGGGTTTTTTTACCTCTCTGCCTCCATATCCTAATACACATATAATAATAATATACACAGCTGTATACAGTGGTACCTCAGGTTAAGTACTTAATTCCTTCCAGAAGTCGGTTCTTAACCTGAAACTGTTCTTAACCTGAAGCACCACTTTAGCTAATGGGGCCTCCCGCTGCTGCCGCGCCACCGGAGCCTGATTTCTGTTCTTATCCTGAAGCAAAGTTCTTAACCTGAAGCACTATTTCTGGGTTAGCGGAGTCTGTAACCTGAAGCGTATGTAACCTGAAGCATATGTAACCCGAGGTACCACTGTAATAATGTATGGTAAGGTAATAGTATTTTTTTTTCTTTTTTAATTCTCACTAACTTTTATTTTCTCTCTCCCCCCCCCCCATTTAAACAAAAAACAAAACCCCCCAAAAATTCCGTAGGGTCAGCTTGGAGAAGCAGAAGAAAATAAAAAACAGCTGCACGATGCTGTCTATATTATGCATCCTTGCAAACGGCAACTGCTTGTTACAAGATGCTGACATTGCATTTCCCCATCAAAACAACTGAAGTCATCTTGAAATGGTCCAACACCTTCTGTGATCAAAGTACTGTATTTTTCAGTGTATAACACGCCCCCATGTATAAGACTCCAAACTGAGAAAATGGAACGCCATTAGTGTGTGCCAACCGCACACATGTCATCGAAGCCACTGATCGCCTGCAATCTCCCCAAAAGCAACAGCCAATCACCCGCCCAATTGCTGCAGCAGCCAATAGCCAGCGGGCCTTGCCGCACCCACCAATCACCCGCAAAAAGGCCGCTGACAATCTCCTCCTAGCGGCAGCCACGAATCGCCCATCCCACCTCGCCATGATCCGTGTATAAGACGACCCCCAATTTTTAGCATAATTTCTTAATAAAATAACCTCATCTTATACACGGAAAAATACGGTGGATATGGAAAGATGTGTAACTCCAAAGGTTTTGACAGCCTGGTGACACCATGAAGTCGTTTTCCTGGATGGAGGAATGCAATAATAGGGATGTGCAAGAAATGAAATTCAGTTTGCACTAGGTGAACCTACCAAATTTGGTAGCAGCTGTGATGGATGGAGGAAGCTGGAGAAAGCAATGCTTCTGAAGGCCAGTTGCTGGAAACCACAGGCGGTGAGAGCGTTCTTGTGGTCAGATCCTGCTTCCTGGTTTCTCACAAGCATCTGGTTGGCCACTGTAAGAACAGGATGCGGGACCAGATGGGCCACTGGCCTGATCCAGCAGGACTCTTCTTATGTTCTTACTTTGCACTTTACAAATCAATGCATGAACTGAAACACAGCCTTCCTTTGAAATCCACACGTTTTGCTATGCATTTCTCCAGCCAAGTAATGTGCACCAAAAAAACGGATATATTGGGGGAAAGTGTGCATCAAAATGCGTATAACTATAACATATGAATAGTGATGTATGGAAGTGAGAGCTGGACCATAAAGAAGACTGATCGCCGAAGAATTGATGCTTTTGAATTACGGTGCTGGAGGAGACTCTTGAGAGTCCCATGGACTGCAAGAAGATCAAACTTCTCCATTCTTAAAGAAATCAGCCCTAAGTGCTCACTGGAAGGACAGATCGTGAAGCTGAGGCTCCAATACTTTGGCCACTTCATGAGAAGAGAAGACTCCCTGGAAAAGACCCTGATGTTGGGAAAGATGGAGGGCACAAGGAGAAGGGGACAGCAGAGGACGAGATGGTTGGACAGTGTTCTCAAAGCTACCAGCACGAGTTTGACCAAACTGTGGGAGGCAGTGGAAGACAGGAGTGCCTGGCATGCTCTGGTCCATGGGGTCACGAAGAGTCGGACACGACTAAACAACAACATAACATACGAAGTGAATTATATTAGAGGACAACACTTTGCAAAAGTATTAGGGGAAATTGTGTAGAAACATGTGTCTACTAGGAGAAACTTGCACTAAAATACTTTCAAAGAAGAAATTCACGTTGCATGGATAATCTATTTTCTAGCATTTATACCTGAGCTCCCCCAGTTCATCTCATAATTATCTCACTTTGTGGTTCCTCAGAGAAAGCTCAGGAGCCTTCTGAGAAGAAAGTCTGAATGCAGAGGACTTCACCATCAACTTCTCATTCAAGCAAACTTTGTGGCAGATGTGAGATTAGAAATTGGGGGCTTTATAGCGTGCACACAGCCCTCACTAGAACTTATTGTGAGGTGAGGGACGATTGCAAGATTCAAGAGGCATCAGAAGTGGTGTGGAAGGCCATGCCCCACTAAGAAGACAACAGCCTGCTCCCCAGCCAGTGTGGTGTAGCGGTTAAGAGCGGTAGACTCGTAATCTGGTGAACTGGGTTCACTTCCCCACTCCTCCACATGCAGCTGCTGGGTGACCTTGGGCTAGTCACACTTCTTTGAAGTCTCTCAGCCTCACTCACCTCACAGAGTGTTTGTTGTGGGGAAGGAAGGGAAAGGAGAATGTTAGCTGCTTTGAGACTCCTTTGGGTAGCGATAAAGTGGGATATCAAATCCAAACTCCTCCTCTTCTTCTTCTTCTTCTTCTTCTTCTTCTTCTTCTTCTTCTTCTTC